>CAJHUC010001498.1:0-39387 GCA_905146915.1 Ostreobium quekettii
AGTGCATCCTCCCCATGCTCCCGTTGGTGGTGCAGCCATTGCTCGTCTTCGGTGCTGAACGGAAGCACCACCGTAAGCCCGAAACACCAGTACCCCTCCGGGCAGTCAGCCTTTTCGAGGTACCAGCAGGAGAGCCAGAGGTCTCCCAAGGCGAGCCACTGGGCGACGAGGAATCGCCAACTTTCGACATGGTGAAAGCACGCCGCGGTCATGGCTGCGGGGAACCTGCCGACCGGCTGCTGAGCGGCGGGAGTGGGGTGCAGGGCGCGCGGTGCAGGATGGTCAGGATGCAGGGGGGCTCTGACATGCGCTTTTGCCGTTTTTGAGGTCTTGGACGGTGTTTGGATGTCGGACTGGTCGTTTGACGTATTGTGGGTGCGTGGGAGGATGTCCTTGTCCCATGCTGGGCGTCAGATTCGGATGGAACCATGCTGTCTGATGCGTAGTCGGTCATGGAGGGGACTATAACTATACACTGGAGCTGATTCTGGAACTGTGGTCGCTGAGCGGCTTGGTCTTGGACAGTTCTGGCGGAATTGTAATTCCTTGATTGCTCCTCAAGCTACCGGTGTGTCCAGCTGTAAAATGTACTTGATGAAGTAGCTATTGTCGATCGGTTGGTGGCGCTGTAAATGCTGCCTGATGATGCTGGGTAGATGAAGTTGATGTAGACATTTGCCTTGTCATTTATGGCCTGGAAATGGCCAACTTCAACAGGTCGTTTTCGGGCACAAGGATGGGCATGCAAGGACAATGTATTAGCCCCTCTGTCTTTTCCGTGAGGATACTTCTTCTTTCGCTGACAAGGCCAACGCCGGTCAGTGGGTCAGTGGGTCAGTGGTTTGGGGGCTCAGGTTGTCCGAAAAAAGAAAGGATCATCACGGAAAAGACAGAGCGACTAACTGGGTTCCAGTGGGTCTGGCCTTGCTCAAGACAAAAGGGGCGGGCGGACTGGGGCATGGAGCGCCAGGGAAGCCTCGTCGTGCTGTGTTGTTCCTCCACTCTGAGAACTTCTCCAAAAGAAAGGTCGTTGCGTCGCACCGGGACCGTCGTTCAACAGCCGGGCCACCACTAGCGAAAAGTTGGGAGGGAAAATTGAAAAATGAAGATACAGTACTAATGGCTGTGGTGGTGGCAGCGACGAACACCGAACAGAAGAACTGTCGTTTGTGTAGAATGGTGTTGTGCATTGGCGCCCAAGGAATGCACAGAGCGGCCCGCATGCAAAGCGCCCCCACACGAACACTTCTCCCGCTTCCCTCCCTCGGCGGCCCCATGGCGGCGTCGAGCCCCGTCAGGGTCTCCCTCGACGAACTGACCGAGGACCAGAGCGGCAGGTGCGCCCGCCCCCCCGCCCCCCCTTCTCCACGCGCAAGTCTCCAAACACGCCAATTGCGCGAATCCGCCTCCCGCCCCTCCCAAATTCCCAAGCCCAACCGCCGCGCAGGGACGATCAGATCGACGCCGACGGCTTCGAGGTCGACGTGGGCAACCTCTGCGCGTCGGACCCCCGCCCCGTCTCCCCCCACCTCCTCGATCCCGACGGCCTGCCGTCGATCGAATCGGCCGCCGGCGCCGCCCAGGCCCTCGCGGCGGCCCTGTTCTCCCTGCCCGGCCAGGCGGACGATCACGGCAACTGGATCGTGACGCTGCCCGATCCGATCGCGGCGATCCCTCGCGAGAAGCCGCTGCCGACGGCGCGGCCGGAGACGAGGTGGGAGCGGTTCGCCAAGCGGAAGGGGATTAAGAAGCGGAAGAAGGAGAAGCGCGTGTGGGATGAGGAGGTGGGGGAGTGGCGGCGGCGGTATGGGTACAAGAGGGTGGGCGACGCCAGGGACGTGGCGGTGCTGGACGCCAAGCCCACGGACGAGGTGAGGGGCGGATTGTGGGGGATTGGTGCTATCCTTGCAGGTTAACCAGTGCAAAATTTGCATCAGTGTCGCCTGCGCAGCGCTTTCACACGGCGAGGCCGCGCGTCGCCTGGCGGAGTCCGCTAATCTTTCGCATTCGCTCATGTCGCCCCTGCTAAGTGTTCCTCCGCTCCCCCGTCCCTCTCCCAAAGGGCGACCCACCACCACCGGGTCCTACGTTCCGACCTGTGGATTGGTGGTCTTTCTTCCAAGGATTGTGAAGGCGTGTTTTGGAAACTGAGTCGAATGGTCTTGTGTGTTATGTTTCGTGTTCTCTTCTTTCCGTGGAACGTTGCGGCGTGTTTCAGGAACCATGCTGGGTGGCTTGACGTTGTGCATGGTGGTGGGAAAGGAGGGAGGGGGGGGGGGGGGGGGGGGGGGGGGGGGGGGGGGGGGGGGGGGGGGGGGGGGGGGAGGGGTATGTGGGGATGCAAGGTGCTGTGCAGGCGCCTTGCATGGTTTGCAAGTCTATGACCATGTGTCTTTCTGCATGTGATGGTGGCGCAATTGCCTGAGATGACAAGGAAATTTGTGGGATGAAAGGAACATTGCATTCAACAGGCACCCTTGTGAGTAGGAATTGGGTAGCGAAGTCCTTTTCCGCGCTTTGAAAGATTATGTGAAAGCCTCCAAGTACAGGCAGTAAAGCACACTATGCATATGCGGTATGGTGTTCCAGCATAAAAGCATTGCATCCCCATTTCATGCAAACAAATCTCCAGGTACTTGTACAGTCGCAAACTTCATTGCTTGAATGGGGATAATGTTGTCACCCAACCTCTGATTTCGATGATAGACAAGGAAAGGAGAATCACAAAATGAGAGGAAGAATAGAATGGTTCAAAGGAAGCACAAGCACAAGGATCTTGCGGGTTACCTTCAATGCGGGCATCTTCATGCCCATGTACTTTGTTGTGGCCTCAACCAGCTTAAGCATGATATTGATGGGATGGCACATTCGCTCAAAAGGAGTCGTCAGAAAGAGTCCTCTGCAGAGCTCCAAGCTATTTTGAGCACTGCTACCATAGCATATTACACGCTTCCGCATCGCAACTTGAGATCTGGCCCTTTATTCGGAGCAAAAATGAAAGCCGTAATGGTGCCAAGAACACGTGGAGCAGCCCCATCTGCAATGCAAGGTCTATGGGCTGCTCCCGGCGTCCAGCGGCCCCTGATGCAGGAGTCATTCTGGTGGAAAACCAGTATTTGAGGCCATGTGATGTGAGTGCAGTTTACATTTCTGCTGTGATCATGATGCAGAGCCCCAAAAGTAACGGTCTGTCTAGAAAATGTGGAGCAAAAATCTGAGCATTGGAATTTCGAACTGCAGAAGGGCTGAGTATGATCCGTTATGTTGCAAATATGCGATGAGCATAGCGCTGCCCCTGATCAGGTGTGATATCCAATCAACAGAGCAGTTGAAGAGTCAGATGAACTTCTTTCTGCCTGTTGAGCTATCCTTCAGATGGCCTTACCCATTGTAGCAATGAGTGCAAGGAGACCAGCCTGTCATGTAAAGATATGTTGCAAATGTAAATGTATGGCAGCATCCCATGCGAGTCCCGTACAGTATCTTCCCTGTTTTGTGGTACAACAATAAAGCTTTCGGCTGCCAGTCGGAGGACAGGACTGCCATCCACCTAGACCTTATTTTATTCTATGAGCAGCACTTGACATGAATTGCCTGGCAGGTGGAAGGACAGTGTCATGTGATGCCTTCCTAACAATATGAAACAGACAAGCTTGTGCTTCAGCAGTTCGCAGTTCTCCTGAGGTGACGCTCGCTGCGATTTTGCAGGTTGGTGAGGATCCCTTTACGAAAATGGATGAAGCAAAGAAGGAGCGTGTGAGGAAGCAAGAAAAGCGCATGGTGGCAAACATCAAATCTGCCGCAAAGGCAGGGTATGTGCCAAATTCTGTGAAGCTGTCAGCAAAGCTGCCAGAATATGGGAAGGGACACCCGATGGACAGAAAACAGCACCTGAGCGAGGTGAGTTATTACATGCAGTCGGTGCAAAAAAGTGTGAATTTCATACGATCCATTGTACTGACCCCAACATGCGAAACTAAGTTCAGCACGCTTATAGCCTTATAGACATGTGAGGAAATAACAGCGTGGCCCAACTTTGGCAGGACAAATGGTGAATGTGCCACGGGAAATACTGCTTGCTCAGACGATTTTGGAATGTTGCCATTGTCAATGATTCCTTGATGGAGTCGCTGAGCAGCGTTCACTCAACAACTCTGCTGCCAGCAAGTAGTGAATATGTCAATCTGATCGTGATTGTGGCATTCAGCAGATAGCAATGAAGAGTATCGACTCAGAACTGTGGCGCTTTTCTCGCAGGTCAAGTCGGCAGCCGACCAGGCGGGCGTCTCCACAGCCTCCATGGGCAAATTCGACAAGCCCCTGCCCGGTGAGACCGAGGGTGCCAGGAGCCAGCCTGTGAAGCGCCGAAAGCCAATCGCCTCGGGGCAGCCTACGACCATAGAGGTTGAGACTCTTGCCAAGATGGCCGACCGCCTGGTGCGTGAGCGATCGGAGGACGGCCTGGCGGTGGGTCGGGCGATTGGTCACCTTGAGGCCGCCAAGAGGGAGGCACGCCACAGGGAGAAGGTGGAGCGGTACATGGAAGGGGAGGAGGACGAAGGGGGGAGGGGGGGCAAGGGAGGGTGGAAGGGCAAGGGGGGCAGGAAGGGGAAGCAGGGGAGGAAGGGGGGCGTGGGAAAGGTCGTGGCAAAGGCCGGCAAGGGGGCTGGCAAGGGCAGAGGGGGCACAAGGAGAAGGAAGGGCAGGAGGTAGCGGACATGACGCTAGAGAAACGACAAACTGTTGCGAAAGCTTGCACATGTTGGTTAAGTGCTGGAGTTGTGTGTGTGCTGCGAACGGTGTTGAGGGTGGGCATGTTTGATTGCATTTTGGCGATTCATTTTCACGAGCCGGTGCTCCTGCGTGTTGACAGCCACGAGGAAGGAGAGGAGTCCCGATTGATGCCGTGGCTGCTCGTGCTTGAGGACAACATTGCATGCTTTGCTGCCCGGCGCCCTTGTGGGCACAACGTCTGTTCCACCACAGTTTTCCAATGTTCACCATGGGAATTTATTAACTCCTTTGCGGCTGTATTTGCTACTGGTATGGGCGCCGTCATTGTCGCTTGGGCGCCAGCAACCAGACACAGCCCATTCTGCCCTCAACACCCAGCGTGGTCGGATGCAGGCAATCGAATGCGCCCACCGTAGTTTTTCACCGACAAGCCTGTGAAAGATCACTTGCTGGCCGCAAGCAAGCCATGTCACTGGCCTCTTGGCGGACTAACGCGCACTGTGCCACGAACCTGTGCCTCCAATGCTGGAATCCATGCCGTCGCGGTACTGTAGCAAGCCCAAAACGCGCTGTCTCAAGAGAACGGATGCGCCATCCAGGATTCATGTGAATTCACCGCCCTTGCGTCCAATGTGCGATGCGACTACACGCTGTTGCTGTGCCCACAGGATTGCTCCTCCCACAACACATCGGCCCGCGCCTAAGTTGCGATGACCAATACATGTGTATGTACATATGTGTATGTACACATGTGGTGTCTCGTCACATACACACATGACATATATCGTGTACACCACGCAGGGTTATATATTCCCTCGCGGCAGAAAAGAGCAGCAATTAGCGCAGCAGTTGACCTGGCATTGTCCCAGGGAGCGACAGTGGAGCGCTTTGTCACGCATATGGCAAACGCAGCCAATGAGGATTCGCGAACACCTGCAGGAATGAGTCTCTTCTGTGTGGCCGACATTTCATTCCCGCAAGACAGCGATGGCCTCCGAATCCGCAGTGTTGACGTATGCCTTTGTGCACAGACAAAGGAAAAACAACGCTGGTGAGTGCTGTTGCATAGCCCGACTATCTGATTCAGTAGACAAGACAGCCAAACCTGCCCCACCATGAAATTGACAGCACGCTGGATTAGAACAGGTACAAGATTTGGCAGGCTTCGTCGTACAGGCCTTCTGGGAATCCCTCCTCGGAATGAAATTTAGGGACCGTCCATTGTTCATGGACAGCCTCAGTGTCGTCTCCGGCTCGCAGCTTTCGCTCGACTCCTTTCCTGGGCTTTGGCCTGCATCGCGAATGAAGCGCGTTTGAGCCCCATGGTCATCGGCGAGTCGCAGTCGTGTTGGGTATTGATGGGACAGATGTTGGTCGGCTGTCTTTTGCACTTTGGAAAGGCGTCGTACTGTTGTTGATTGTGACGCACAGAGATAATTAATGTTCCATGGCGATTTGTGAATATTCAGAGCGTCGACGAATACGTTATGAATGAAGTGTTGCAAACAATGTGCACTCACTGTGATATATCTAATTTTCGGCCAGTTTTTATCATAATATTGTTTGGTTTTGTGCTAATGCCATAGCAATATAGCAATGTGGTAATGTACATATGCGCAGACCAATTAATGGTAACTGGTGGTTAGTATGCGACTTGCAGCATTGTCGGCAACTGTGTTCCCAAAATGTGTAGCACGGTGAGGCTCACCAATGCCCGGTGTCACTGCCATGTGGGTTGGATATATCGGACTATGTGCTAAGACGCGCTGACGCTGACAATACGTTGGTACTGTTTTGCACTGGCTGTAAACAGAGCGCACCCACTTCGCTGCGTGGGCAAGATTTGGTGCTACGCTAAATTGGACGATACATGGCGTGGCTTTAAAAGTAAGATACAAAAGAAACTAATTTGTATCGTACTCGTGCCGTTCCTTGGCACTGACAGACGCCTGTCTGGACGGCGGCAAGGCCTGGCCCGCGAATTGTCCAAAGTGCCTCCATTCCGTCTGGTGAAATTAGGCAAGGCCTCGTACCTCCTGCAGCTGTGAGGCCGGGCGCCCGATTTTGGAGCACCTGGTGGCGGCCTGTCTCCCGCCACGGGCGCCGTCGCTCGGCGCTGCCGCTCTCCGCCGGAGACCTTGCCGGCCGCCGAAAAAGTGACATACCAGGAATCCCTCACGTCATCGTCCTCGCCCTCGACTTGCATCCCACACTGAACAAACAGGGAAGGGAAACTGTGGACAGAGTCCTCGGGTTTGGTTGGGTGCACAGTTCATGAAGGTCGAAAAGAAGAATGTTGCGTTGGAGCTGAAGTTGGGGCTGCAACCGCCTTGAAAAGCGCAAATCCAGTGGTGTGCGCCTTTTCCGGGAAAGTGCGACCTTGAAAACATCAACATTAACGGCACAGAAAAAATGCGACGCAATGGGTGCGAATCCAAAACGAGAAAAGCAGGGGCACACAAAAAGGGATGTACCCTCGCTGCGCGATTCAATTATTGATGTACGCGATATCTCAATTGACTCCGCAGACATTTCTTCATGCCAGAGCATGATTGGTGCTTCTTTCCCTTATATTGTCTGCGGGCGACAACACAACACCTGGCACTACAACACCGTTGTGATGAGTCACGCCCCCTGTGCCTTTGTGATGCGATGTTTGCTGCCGCAGTCGCACATACAACGCTTTTGTTCGTCGCGGCTGGTCTCCAGTCATTCACGCGACCCCCGAGTCGCGTATGTGCTTCTTTTGCGCGTGCTCGTTGCTTCCGCTTGGCTCCTGATGCCGGTAGCTTCCACGGCGTGGCAAGCGAAAATGGGTCCGAATCGGACCCTTTCATTTGTCTTCTGTCGATGATGACATCGAAATGAATGGCATGCACTTTTGGCAGGGAGATTTGTTGCAGCCAGCATGTCGCGCAAAAACCTGGAACCTGTGATTGTGCGAACCTTGCGGTTGAAGCACCGATCGAGCACGTGTGCAACGGACCAGTTCTGCTTCACGCCAGTGCTCTGTTTTTCGTCAACTGACATAAAGTACATTGAATTCTTGCGCCAGATGAAACAAGGACGGGAACCTACGGTGGATGACCAACCCGTCGCGCACATGGTGCCGCTGTAGATTAATGCAACCCATCATGCCCTTTTTGATAATTTGGGGTCGCTGACGTTCGATTTTCATTGCGGCTACGGTGGGTTCGATGGGCTGCGACTGTAACGCAATCAATTTTCCCGTGGCAACTGGGACGCCTTGGACCCCAAGTGCGTTGGACACACTAGGGGAAAAAGAACCAAACAACACCTGTTCAAACGTGTGCAAAATTTACGGGTTTGTGTTATTTTCGTGTTCTCAGCGTGCAGAGCTTTGATGAATGTGTTTTATGCGTGCTCGCAAAAGCATCATTTGGCCCTTTTTCCGCTAGTGACATTACGCCAGATGAAGCATGCACGTAAAATAAGCAAAAAATGTACCGCTCAAATTTTGTGCCAAATGCAACTAACCTCCTTCTCGACCTCGCCACTCGGCTGCTGTTCTCCTGGCACATGAAACTGGTCTCGAACCCACACCGACCGATCTTCAGCACCGCCGGGTGCCGCCGGCGCGAGCGATGCGCTCGCCGTTCGCCCTCCAGCGAGCCCTCCGGCGCTTTGAAGATGCCCGCCAGCTTGCCCCGGGCTTGCCTCCCCGGCCTGACTATCGACACCCGAAAAACACCTTCCGCCCTGACTCGTTAAATTCGTATCTGCACAGGCGATGGCGCCTGTGCGATCGGCCGAGGTAGGAACGGTCGACTGTGAAGTGGCGCCCTCGGAGCGGCTCGCTCTTCTCCACCGATGGTCAGCAGCTTCCCGGCCCCCAGCACCTTCCCTGCTTCCGCTGCCGTCCTCATGAGCCTCCCCTACCCTTCTGTTTCCTTCTCGCTTCCTCTCTGCCTTGCAGCAGTCTCCACCGTCCCTCACCCCTCCGATCAGATTCGGCTCATTTTCGCAGACCCTTTTCCTGGCAGCTGCCAGACTAACAGGGCGAAATCTGACGCCATGACAAACCTCTGAGCTTCTGTCCCGCGGCGCTGCGTCCTGCAGCGCACGTTAGCAATAAATCGCCCATTTCAACACAGTCTCACTCAGTGAATTTCCAAACATCACCGTTTGTAAATGGAAATGTTATTCACGTGCGATTTTCATATCACACACCATATGCGCCATTGAATATGGGCCATGTTCTAATAGCGAACAGTTGAAGTACCGAAATATTGACAGTGATAAATATTAGAATTGTGCTCTTACTATTATCACCTTCGGTGGCTCTTCATGGAAATGCACAAACACATCCCGCGGCTTTGCTCCCGCCACGGGAATGGCCGCCACGGACCCTTGTGCCTCTTGCGCGCGGTGCGCCTCGACGTCCGTCCCGGTGATTCGATGCGTGAACGCGGCCTTGAGCCATTTTTTGGCTTCCAGGCCAGGCGCTGGGGACAGAGGATTGGCGGTCTTGGGCACAGGAAGGCTGACGGTTCTCGAGCCGTTGGGACCCCTAGTAGCAGTTTTCAATTCGATGTATTACGTTTTTGTGCGCCACAATTCGCCAAGACTCGCCAAGATCCTCCCGCGAAGATCGCTGTAAGCTGTTGACACGTTGGCAGTGAGCTGTTGAGTTTCTGGCAGGCAGACCGGAGTGCCATTTCAAGGCGTTTTGTGCGAGAACTGCACCAGAGTGTTTCAAGCGGTGTCCATTTATTTCAAAACCAAAAACGCCATTGTCATGCAGGTCAGTATGTACCTAAAAGTCAGAATCCAAATGCGATCACTTAACGGCACCGCAGCGGAAAAATTGTGTAGCTGCGCCAGCGCCCTGACAGTGAAGGCAGCAAGCCACGCACGACAGTACTTTATTGCCACCTGAGTGTCGATCAAATCTCTGTAATCACAGAAACGCGTTTTCTGTAGAATTTGTGAGGATGTCCCGACTGGGCCCTAGCTCTGCTGGACCGGGGAGTTTGTCCAGCGAGTATCCCATCTGAGATACTCCCTTTTCTTAATTGCGGCTCTTGAACTTTCCAGTTTCCTGTAACTATAGGCACAAAAATAATCTTACGCTTGTATTGCCGCCTGTTCATCCAGTGCTTGAGCCTTGCGCTTCTCGGACCCCAATGCATAGTTCGCGCGCCTCTCCGTCAATTCGCATGTTACACCATTTTCACCGCCGCTTCCTAAATTTGCGCCACCGTCCGCCGCCACCTCGGTGGGCCGCAGCGCGGCTCGTCGCCCCTCAGTCTTGGAGACATAAGCCGCAAAGTCTTTTATGACCTGTTGCATTTTGAGGGTGAAGTTCCCCAGCTGAAACTGCCCGGACTTGATCATGTCATGCTGTCTGGAAATCGCCTTCAGCAGGAGCGACCTAGAGCGGTCTGTGATCTTCTCGAAGAAAGCGAATACGTCGTTAGGGGGCATGGCGATCAACTCTTGCTTGATGTCGTCCATTTTGATTGTCAGAAACTGCGGAACGAAAGGTCTATTTGATGTTTCGAATTGAGTGCGCGAGATATGGGGTTTGAATGAATTTGCCCCAAAAATTTTAAATGGTAAGAAGATATTCTGTGGCCATATAGATCTTTCAATATCAGCAAACGAGACCTTGCCGGGGCACAGAAGTCAATAATTCTGTGAATGGAACTTATCTGCGGTGCTCTTTTGATGCACACTTCATCTGAAGAACGCCATTTGGGCGGCCATCGACGTCGTCACACATCACATTTGGACGTTGGATCCAGACAATATTCTTCATTCTCCCGCTACTCAGGGCCGCTACTGTTTTCAGGGACGCCATTAAGCGCTCATATGGAACAAATTTCATAGTATTCTGCATATGCATTCGATTGCTGCACCATTACATACATCTCCTCAAAGCCACAGTTCACCGCTGCCTTCTTAATTCTGTGGGCGATTCATATTGGCGGCCCAGGACGTGGCCATGACGCACTCTGACGAGCCACGTATTACGGGTATAGCACGGACAATGACATGCACATGTTTGTCAAAAAAAAAAACACATTAGTAAAAATTCGGCCAAAACATACGGTTTCGAACTGTTTGAAAATCGTTTTAATACGGTGCCCAAAAATGTAAAATCATTTGCACACACTCATTCAATCGTTACTACACAGTTTCGTCCCATTTTCGCACAATAATTACACGATTTAACACGATTTCTACACGGCTTTATTTACACGGTGGCGATTTTAAAAACGAGTACTTTGGCCTGTTCTTACCAGTACTATTTGGGAAACCTTCTTCTTCTGCGGCTGATCCCCCCCACCTTGCACGCCGTCACAGTCCGCACGCTCGCCCACATGCGCTGGTTCCCCACCAGGCTGCCCTCCCCCGCGCACTCCCCGTGACCCAGGCGCCTCAGCTCGATCTCCATACCCGAATCCCCGGTGTCTGGCCTGCCGCCCCGCCGCCCCCCAGCTCGCGACGCCACCCCCATCAACCCGCACGCCACGCGGCAGTCGCCGCTCTGCACAACGTACAGACAGGGGGCTGCCTCCCAGGCCCTCAGGATGAGCTCGTTTTCACCATGCTCCTCGCAGCTGGTGCAAGTGTCAATAGAACGAAGTAACATTGGATGTTCTTCATATTTGTGTTTTCAGAGGGAGAAGAGGCAAAAGCAGTTACTTGCAACTATTGCTTTGAATTTGTGTTTGGTTGAATTTCACTGCGTCATTTGCTTTCGATAGACTTTCCATTCAACTTATTTCCAATCTCCAACTGGTTTGCAATTCCTGCACTGAAAGAACTGAAGCATTGGCTTCGTTTTCGAAGCTGATTGTACAGTCAGATTCTGAACTAGTAGTTCGACTAGTACTAATAATAGTACATGTGATACTATTTCAATATACGGAACCATTGACACGATTGGCGTACAGAATCAATTGTGCTAAAATTTGCCGATTCCTGCTCCCGTGCGCACCGCGTGTGTCTCAGCAGCTTTGACACTCTTTCAGCTGTCCATTCTGAGAACAGCGAGCATTTGCGCAGGAGGGCCAGGGCTAGGGCCTCGTTCTGAATGGGCGCAGGGTTGACAGCCCTGGCATTCAGGGACTCGGAAATCGTCATGAGGAGGGTGTCGCACTCGGCGGCGAATCGCAGCGCCGACGGTTCGCCTTCTGTTTGCGCCGACCAGATGGACGCATCGCAACAGGACACCCCGTCGCCTGCAAGCGAAACACCGATTCCTCATTACGAATGCAAGAGCATGGTGGTGAAAAACATGCCGGCAAAGCCGGGAATGAGGCGAATGAAATCGGAAGCCACCAACGGAAAACATGCAATGGCAGGAAATTCGAACACTAGGAGAAAAAGGGCCAAATAACACTTTTGCGAACACACATAAAACACATTTCATCATAGTTTAACACGCTAAGAACACAAAAATAACACAAACTCGTAAACTTTGTACACGTTTGAACACGTGTTATTTGGCCCTTTTTTCCTAGTGGAATCCGTTTAATCGCTCATAATCAGGTTGCAGGAACGACAGTCGCGCCAATTCCGCTTTATTCGAGCGGCCTTGTCCACATTTTCGTGTCCATCTTTCAGTCACGATCCGTTCAAACCACGCGATCCGTATCCATACGATTCACTGCAGTCCAACTTCCGGCACACGGACAACGCAGCATCCTTGCCACGAACAGTGACTCGAACGAAACGAGCTCAGGCCATGCGATGGGGAAAGTTTAGCCTACGCAATTCTGTGCGACCTGTCCCCGCCCGCAGACAAAACTGCAACAAAACGGACGCGAGCAAGCGAATTCGGGCCCCACCAGCAGCCACGCTCCTCAGCGTCTGCACCTCTTCGCCGCCCTTCTCATCCCGCACCGCCTTCCCAGTCACCAATCCCGCCGCCTCTTTGGATTCCCGCGGCCCGACGACCCCCGCCGTCCGCACAGCCGCGCGGCCCAAAAGCACCACCGCCGCGTCCGCCCCCGGCTTGGAAACGACGCTCATCAGGGGGACGTCGCTCCCTCCGGGCACCTTCGCGTAGCCTGCTGCTCTGCACACGGCCAGCCTCGCCTGCCAGGACAGGTCGCGGAAGAAGCGCAGCCTGCCGGCGGCGATGGCGAACATCTCCACCCTCTCCGGGGGGCGAAGGTCGCAGGGCGTTTGGAGAAAGTCCTGGGGGTCTTCGTCGTAGTCGACTCCCGCTGGGGCCGCGCGATGTTCTCCATTTCCGCCCTGCTTTCCGTCCGCCTCCTCTTCGTCTTCCTTTTCCACGCCTTCCGCTGGTGGTCGATTTTGATGGCGGCGATCCTCGACATCCCCATGAACTTGGTTGCCTTGGACCTGCACAGCCTGCTGATCTTGGATCTGATGCTCTGGGACGCTCTGACCATTTTGGTGATCTCGGATGGTCTGCTGATCCGCACTTTTTGCGGTCGTCTGCTCCGATGGAGTGCGACTGAGGTGATCCTGGATATCCTGATTGGGCTGGTGGTCAGCATGATCACTGCGATCTTGAGAACGTCGCTGTTCTCCAGTCTCTGTCTCTGAAGGTGAAGCTTGTTCCCTTTTATCATCGGCGGCATCCTCGCCGGCTCCCTCGGCCTTGCCTGCGTCAGTTGCCGCAGCGCCCTAGACAATAGGAAAACAAGGACCAAATAACTCTTTGTGCGAACACATATGAAATGCAATTCGTCAGTGTTCTGCGCGCTACAAACGCGAAAATAACCCAAACCTGTAAACGTTGTACACATATGAACACGTGTTATTTGGAACTTTTTTCCTAGCAAAACTGGTGGCAGCAGTGTGGCTTCAGGCGCTGCTCTTTAACTATCTTCATTCTCAACTAGACCCCTTTGTACCAGAGAAACTTATATTTGCATTTTGGAGAACATGAAAACAGAATCGACATCGCTGAGGTTCCACAACCTCTTGATGGCGCCTCTATACCCCATGACAGTAAGAGATTGTGCAAGTGCAACAAAATCGACACAAGATGGAAAGATGCCTGCAAGCGCTATTTATCAGCAGAAAACCCCTCCTGAATTGTTCCTAAATTTGCTTGACATGTTCAGTCATCAAGGAAGTCCTTAGAATGTGTCAATTTACAGCCATTGAGGCTGCCCACCTTGCCTACAATGGATTTGAGTATCCTATCGATAAGCCGGCCAACTCTGAGCATTCTTTCTTCCGAAAAACAGCTGGAAATTGTGTTCCACTATTAGGTCATGTTGCTGTATCATCCTGGCATCGACATAGGACTGGACGCCAAGGAGGGGGAGGTGTGGCGGTGGTGGGTGGGTGAATGGGTAAGATGGCATAACAAAATAACGAGGCAAAGTCACCTCCCTTTTCACCAATGTTTCAGGCGCTATAGGAGGGAGCACCGAAACAACACAACGCACAAAGCAGGAAAGCACATTGTTTGTCCACAGATCGTGCTCAGTGTTCACCCACGATCTTCAAGAAAGTCTCAGAAAGGGAAAATGCAAATGAGCCACAGCAGAGACGTCGACCCCTCGAACAACCAGAAAGACAGCGCACCAACGCCCAACACCCAGAACTGGCAGTACCACCCACATCCAACCACCGCGAACACCACCTGCAAACTTTGAGACCAAACGCCCACCTCCAGAGACCGTATACCAGTAGCGAGGTCTGGTAAAACTCAACTCAGCTATCTGCGATGAGGGCATGCAAGCGGTCGCCCGGTCTCCAAATGGCCCTGACAGCCGCAGCCAAAAACATTAAAAAACACATTGAAGGCGCCTTCTCCAATATAACTGCGCCCCTGATAAACCATGGCAAATTGGCAATCCTCTGAGAGGACTAGGGCCAGAGACCCCCCGGGAGGGGGCGGGGGGGGGGAGAGGGGGAGGGGGGTCGTCTGGGCTTAACGTCCAATTGGCGCTAAGCGCAACAAAATCGACATAGCGCTTTCCCGAAATGAATGTCTAATCGATGATAATATTCGCCATTGTTTCCATGATTTGTGGTTCAAATTCATTGCGATTTACCACATTTGAGATGTCCACTTCTAGAGGCGCAGTTGTGACGAGCAACGGTGCAAATATCATTCTCGCGGCGTCCAGTGATAACAGCAGAATTGTCGCCCGTGCCACTCTCACCTGATCTTCGCTTTGATCCCCAGCGGCATCAGCCACACCCGGCTCCTCGAAATAGGGTTCCGCAAGCCCGTTCACCTCGAGGACATCGGGACTTTGGTTCTGCTCGTAATCGGAGATCGCGGGCGCGTCCATTCTATGCTCACGCCCCTCCTGCACAAACCTCAGCTCTTCCCCAATCACCGCGCTCGGCATGCCGCCCTTCCCGAAGCTCCACAGGCGACTCAAGAGCTTGGGCTGGTGGAGAGCAGTCCCAGGAGCAACAAATGGTTTTAGAAGGCAGTGAACATTCTTTCAATGTACTTTGCAACAGTCGTCACCTTTTAGACCAAAGCAGTCACTAATGTACATGCTCGGCGACTGACACACCGAAACCGCACGTCACAAAGCAATTGAAGACTGCGGGAAAAGTCGATTCTTTGGCAATGCATCGCTTCCACCAGCATCTGCATATAACGGAATGAGTGGAGATAATTGCAATGAAAACAAGATGACCTGGAGGGATTACTTCCCCATCTCATTTTATCTTCTTATGCTGAGCAGGAAGCAGCAATGCTGCCTCAATTTTCCAGTTTAGCTCACCTGGTTTTTGCAAATCAAAGCTCTTAACATTTTGCAGCCTGCCATTTACTCACCGGAGCCGGGCATCCCATCGCGACCAGCCTCGCGCTCCTCGCCGCGCCGACGGGCGTGAAGGACCACGACCTGGCCACTGGGGCCAGCGCGTCCTCCGGCGTCCTGGGCGGCTCCATCAGCGACACCCTCGGGGATGAAGTGAAGGAACACGACCTCAGGGCCGCCATCTCCGCGCCTGGATCCAGCATCACGCTCCTGTACATTTGCGACCCATCGACCGTGCCTGACTCGCTGGGGATCCTGTGCACCATCGTCACGGTTTTCGCGACGTCCACGTAGCGCAGGCACTTGGGGGGGATTGGCTCCAGCCGCGCGGGCTGCCTGCCGAGGTGCTGGCCATCTGGAAAGGTGGAAGCTTCTGGGGGTTGTCGGTTTGTTGCCTCTTGGGGGCTGCATGGCTTGGCGAGGGACGGGGAGCAGTCGGGGGGCACAGACGTGGGCTCGGCAGCCGGCGCCGCGCCCTTGAGCACCAGCGGGCCTTGGGGCCCGGGCCTCTTCGGCCTGGGGTGGGCGTAGTAGGTGAAGGGGGCGCAGAGCGGCTGCGGACAAAGTGGCAGGGCTCCGATCAGGCAAGGCGTAGTAAATGCCGAAGTGAGGGAGCAACTTGTAGTGCAGAAAAGCAACGATGATGAGGGGGAGGGAGCAACCACGTTGTTGGCCCTTGATTGACACGTATTGTTATCCTGCCACTTGCACGTTTACGCGACTGCACTGCTACACTTACTGTTACACATGATACCTCATATGATCCGATGTGGTACCCTGTCAGCGTGTGCCACGCCCTGATTGCGCAGCTTGAAACGCGCAACATGTTTGTCCGACGCAGCGCGCGAAAACCATTCGCCATTTTTTCAACAGCAACTTCAAAGTCGAAAATGGGAGCCAAAACAACCGAAATTGGCAAAACTTTCCCGCTACCGCCCCGGCCCACCTTGGGCCGCCTGGGCCCCGCGGCCAGGCACTCCGCCACCATCCGCGCCACCTCGTCCGGCCCCCCTCCCACCATCTCCCTCAGAAACCCTTCCAGCGTCGCCGGCCGGAAATCTACCACCGCCGCGCCCATGCGCGGGCGCCTGCCCTCCATGGCGCCAGGAGCAGCACCCTCCCGGTTGCGGGAAAGGCGCAAGTTGCTCGATTGCCTGCAAGCAGGGCCAGAGAGGTACTTGAGACGCAAACGGCTGTGGAAAGCCGGTTTGGCCACACTGGAGGCCACGTCAGAGTGGAACACCGCGTGGGTTGTCAAGGGCCCCACCTGATTCCGGCGCCCTTCGTCTTTTGCCTTCCGCCTTGGACTTCACACTCAGTCCTTCGGTCTGTCGGACTTTTGCCTGGGCGGGCCAGCGGCGTGTGCCTGAAGCCCAGGGCCGGTGCACAGCCGCGCGGGGCCGCCCCAGCCGGCGCTGGCCCGGAACTCGGGATCCCGATCGGCCACTCGGGGCCTCGATTGCTCGAGGGGGCGGATCGGACCGCCTCCGTCGAGGGACCCGGGCCCCAGGGTGGGGGATGGCGCGGCGGGGGG
This sequence comes from Ostreobium quekettii, assembly GCA_905146915.1. Lineage (NCBI taxonomy): Eukaryota > Viridiplantae > Chlorophyta > Ulvophyceae > Bryopsidales > Ostreobiaceae > Ostreobium > Ostreobium quekettii. Next base: position 17,011 of record CAJHUC010001498.1, read on the forward strand.
CGTGCCGCCGGTGCGCGACACCGGCCGGCCTTGTGGGCGCCATCGCGGCCCTGGTGCTGGCGGGGCTGTACGTGCCGCGCGTGATCGACGATCAGCTGCAGCAGGGGGTGAGCGAATGAGGACGCAGGCGAGGCGCCGGGGACTGTTCGCGGAGTCCGGGAGGGGGGCGATGGGATGGAATCGGGAGGGGCGTATTGACGTTGGGTCGATCGGATAATGCAGGCACAGTCGCTGGGGGAGGGGGGGACGGGGACGGCGGCTTTGGCGTCCGCTGGCCAAGTTGGTGCTCATGTATACGCGCGCGGGAACAACGCAGCCGTGCGTGCTAGTGCGGCAGTGCGTGTTGTGCACGTTTGCTGCCGCGCGCGGGGGCTTGTGCGCGATGTTGGGCGGTTTGGAATCGGCGCAGCTGATGTTTTGCCAGGAAGGGGTGTGGGTATGGGATGACGCGCGTTGTGGTTCTTTGGTGCGGGGGGCGTGCTGCGGTCGTTCGCCGAGCGTCGCAAGGCCCTGGTGGGACTGCGAAACGTGTCGCCGTCTGATGAACTGATGTCGTTGCGGATGCGTGCTGTGGCCAGCGTGTCGCGGGTGTGCCGGTTTTCTTGTTGATGGAACGGATGCTGTGCCCCTGTCTTTTGACATTACAGTGTTCACTTGTCGTGACGCTGCGCCTGTGCCGCAGGTGCGGGACTATGTGGTCATGGGGCCTCAGGCTGCCAGAGATTACTACGGTGCGAGGACGAACCGGCAGTAGATTGGCCACAAAGAATATGAACCAAGAAAGGGGGGACGTCCAAACGAAACTCATGCCAAGTTTGGGCCCAGGGAGGGACAAGAATGAGAGGGGGCGATGGCTGCTTTTGCACTGCTGCCAGGCCTGTATCTTTGTGTGGCTGCAGCGAGTGAGGTGTTAATGCACTAATTCTCCTGCTACTCTTCCAGTTTCTGGAGTTTGAGGATGGCATGGAAATGGCCTGTTGCTAGACAGATGGGGGTGGTCAAACATTAGTTTTGGGGACCTTGATATCTATAGTGATCACATTCTAGCCATTCAGTGTGCAGTAATGCACCAGACGTTCCGCCTTGGAGCTGCAACGACTGTGCATTGTCAGCAACAAGCACAATGTAAGGACAGAAATGTGTGTTTGTTTTGTCCTTATTTCTCCGAGGACACCTGCAGGACCTGGTGGCACAGCCTAAAGCCTGCGAATGCAGGGATTGAGCATCTTGAAATCGTGGTTCCTATCCACAGGACGTTTTGTCAACAACACTGGCAAGGAGGCCACTCCTACTTATACTCGTTTCTGGATGTTCAACATCACTAATTTGAAAGAAGTGCAACAAGGGGCCAAGCCGAACGTGGTGGGTGTTGCTGAATATCGCACTGGTTATGACTGTGAGCTGGCCAGGACAGAACCCTGCCTTTGGTTGCACGATGTTTGTGTGTGTGCATATCTACGATTCCAGCACAAGGAGCAACAGCATGCACTGTGCATTCGCAACCTCACTGTGCACTGCCCTTGGCCTAGTGCCAGTTGAGTGTGCGATTGTCAAATGCTGGAATGAACACCAGTTCACTGAATTATGGCCCAAGGACACCAACCTTGGCATTGTTGCTCCCAACATCATGGCTGCAGGTGTGAAGAGAAGATTTTTTGCTCCAGGCCAAAACACATTGCTTTTCTTGAGAACGTGTGGACTTCAATCATTCTACTGTTCACCCACTATACTTCAAAGTATAGGCCATGGGGATCATTCCATCCATGTACCATGTGGTGCTGCAAAATCAATCCAATGCACAGTGCAGCCACTCGCAGTTCTATTTGGGAATGAAGCAAAACGTCCTGTGTTTAGGACATACATACTCACTGCAAAGAGTCTCTTCTACGGGAGACACAGACAGCTCCTTTTTGCCAAGTGTTTGGTACAAACTTCATTTTCTTTGGACATCCATAGCTTTGCCTTTGAGTGGCCCAAAAACATTCTCCAGCAACAACGTTTTGTGCAGCATAACCTTCTGCTTGCTGAAACAACACACACACAATGTGATGATAAGCTAGTTGTTGGATCGCCCGATGGCTCCATTTTGAACAAAAGCAATGGTTTGTATTCAATCTCACAAACAAACCTGGAGTACAGTGTTGCATGCTCCCTGTTTTTCGACCTTACTTTGTCACTTATGTAGTGGCTTCCATATTGCTGCAACTGAAAGGGATCCAAAGGTAGCTTTGTTAGGGGAGGTGTTCAAATTTGCCGCCTGTCCTTGACGTTTTCATGCACATCTCGATGCCGCAACTGCTTTTCTTGAGCAAAGTCTCTTTCCAGGCAAGCTGAATCTACCCTTTTGGCTTGTTCACTGATGCTCAAGTCACCCTGACCACATCTGGGCACACCAACTGCAGTGTTGCTGCTCTCCAACTGTGTTTGACATGAAAGCTGACACCTGCTGCTTGCCGCTGACGCCAGACAGAAATAGGCCCGTACACCTACCGCACCTACTACAGCAATTTTGATGTGCGCTTTCGCTGGAGCGGCATGATGTCTTACAAGGTGTGGCGATTGGTGCCTCTACCTATCCTGAGAAAGGATCACCAGTCTGGGTTTGTTGCTTGTTGAATGCTGCATGATTGGCGTTGGTCACTCTTTGGTGGTGGCCACACTCTAGGCAGTTGTCAGCAGGCCTGAATCCTGCTGCTGTGCGCCCAGGGGTTCACCACCTACCAGTTTGAGCCCAGTCTCAGTCCCGGGCTGGCTGAAAACGACACATTTGTGACTCTAAATCTGCCGTTCGTTGGGGCACTGATGGAGCTGAAAAGCAGTTACAAGAAATTCGACTGGCTGATGCACAAGAAGATGCCGCACCTTATGGATAGGTGGGCCCCTTCAGTGGACTTGGGGTTGGGCACTTGCTGTTGTCGTTCATCAGCTTGCATAGAGACTGAAGGCTATTGTGGCACACTGCTGTCACACACAAATGTGTCTCACCCATGCAATCCTGATGTGTCCACATCCTTGGCTCCCTTTGTGTAACCTCATTGTCCATGAGAAAATGGGAATTATGACAGGAAAGAAAACAGAAAGAAATGGAAGAAGAGGAGGGGCAGGGGGGGTGTTGGTGTGCGGAGAGGAGCAGCATATGTTGTTGCATAGTCGAACTCGCTTCACTTGATTTGACAGGGGAATTAGTGTCACACAATGTTTGCTCCCTCCCCGGAACTCATTCCACTGTAAAGCACAGCAGGAAAGCCACATTGTCAATCGTAGTGGCGATTACAAATAGTGAGAAGACGTGCACTCTGGAAGCTTGCAGGAACACATCATGGGCTTGCTGAATTAGCTGCATGCCATCTTCAACATCTTCTCTTGATTGCTGCACTGTACATGTTTGGTTTTGTGTTCATTTGTCCAAAACACCCGATGAAGAAAGCCTCAGCACGAATGCAGCACAGAGTGCGGCAGTATCCAAATAAAGTTTGTCTGTTCTCCATACAAACATCCATCTACATGCCGGCCACATGCCTGCCACTCTGGTAGTGTGTGGGGGTGGAGGAATCGCCAGGCGCTGTTAACAATGCTGGCTGGCGGAATGCACCACTTGCTCCAATTGTGAAAAAGCGGACAGCAGCTGCCCAGAACTGCATTGCTGATTTTTGCCAAAGATAATGAAATATGTTCAGACAGTGTGAGGAACTGATAGTGTAGCTATTTGTTATCATTTTCCATAGAGACAAAGTCATGGATATTTTAGGTTATGACAAATCAGGATGACCAGTACCTGGCAACTGTTTTTTGGTTCCATTTTTCAAAAGAAGCAGTGTGCCTTAGAGGCATGGCAGCACATTGTAAAAGCAACTCCAGGTGAAGTCAGCGCTGCCCACAGTGAGAAATGTTCTCGACATAGTTGTTCCCATTATCATAGCAAGTGCTTGAACGAACAGCTGGCGTCCAGAGTAGAAAAGAAGAAATGAAAGCTGCCCTGCACCGTTAGGACAGGGATGGTCACAAACCCATGTAGTTCGCTCAGAGCGTTTCTTCATCTCAATAAGTCACCTAACCAGCTTGGGGCCTTGCTACCTTCTTGCATCAGGGGTGAGGCCTGCTGTTGTGGGTTAGCTTCTATGTAGTGTCAGCACTGGAGAGTGCTGTTTCCCTCCTGTGCTAATGGATCCAGGAAATGGTCCACAAACTGGGTGGCAATCCATGCAAGGAGGATGCCCAAATGTGTGTTGCCTTTCACAGGTATGGCGAGGGCAAGGAGATGGGTCTATTCATGAGAAGGCAAGTAGATGACTTGTTGTGGGGGTATCAGGTGAGGGTTTCTTTTCATCACCCATTGCTGGCATAATCTGCCATCAAGCGACACCTTGCATTGCTCCCAAAGTGTATGTTTACTTGCCATCTTGGAGCTACTGCTGGCCCCTGTGATGTTGGGAACTGGAGGGAGATGTTGCACTGTTTCAACTTGTGGGGACTGCATGTGCTGCACAGGCCAGAAGACAAACAGTGCGCCATACATGTCCACCCCAGGAGGGGGGGAGGCGATACCGCCTAATATGATGCTGCCTGTGAGCTGGGAGGCAGAGGAGCAAAATGTTAAAAGTTGAAATTTTCATTTAAATTCGAATTTAAATAGAATGATGGCTGTGTGTGGCCAGGATCATCTCCTCAAAGAGCTGAGGAAGTACGGTGATGTGAACCCTGCCTTTTCGTTGATGCACAACGGGAGCCACAGCACCGCCATGCAGGATGAACAAACACACATTAACACTGGAGCTGCCAACATGACACTGTTGTGCGATGTGAGTCATACCCCTGTGCTCCAATGAGGATTTCCCCATGGTTTTGTCGAATCAGCATAGTGTAAAGTCATCATTCAACAGCATGAACTTTGCATAGTGTAGAGAATTGCACATGCTCAAGTGGTGCCACAGAGGCGGGCCTGCTTCAATGCTACTGTAGTGCAGTTCACCACCGAATTCAGCTGCAATTGGAACTGCACAGCAGGGAACCATATTTGCCATCGATTCTTAGAAGTGCATATGATTTGCTAATGCATTGGGAATGACAGACACCTGCAGCGGGTCGATGTGTGCATGTGGACTGCAGTGCCACTGGCCCAGTGTACCGAAATCATGATCCTTGATGACCTGGCATAATCAGATTTTGCAAGACGGGAATGCACTAAGCATGCGTGCCAATCGAGCTGCTTGAACTGCTGTCAGGCACCTTCTCAGAATGTGACTGACTCAACACTCGTATGCCTTGGCCTGACAAACTCTGATTGTAAATATAGTGTAATGAAAAGAACGAATGTGCCAAAGAGGGCACATCACCTTGTAGGGCGCAAGGCCAGTGTGTCTCCACCCTGCAGATTTTACTTAGCAAGAGCACATAAAAGGTAATGTTTCATGTAGTTCTGTGCCCATCAGTGCATGACCTGCATTCATGGCTTCTAGCACGCAGATGGAATCTAGCGCATAGCTGTTCTGTTGCACACGTACATCCACTTCCATTACGTCAGTATTGAAAGGGTAAATGCTGCCTTGTTACCTGCAAGATGCTATGGGGCTTGGTCCCACTGCTACATTCAGTATCAACGACTACATTTGTTGAGGTTTGGACGTTTGGATGAACAATGCTTTTGGAAGCCATCATAAAAAGTGCCATGTTGTGAAACTAGCATACAAATGCAAGGACAACAGGGTGGGCATGCAGGCAGGCTGAATGCAGGCAGGCGGACATGCATCCTTGCAGGCATGAATGCTAGTGGGCTGACAGGCAGCCAAGAACCATCCTTGAATGGACGCCTGCGAATCTGTGCCACAGATCGAAATGCTGAAGGGCAATGGGAACGTGTCATCATGGAACAACCACACTGAGGTAGTCAGGGGCACAGACGGGGCTCGCTTCCATCCATGGGTTAAAGACAACGAGACTGTGACCGTGTGGATGGACGAGCTGTTCCGAGCTGTGACTTTGTCGCCCACAGCCAGCGTGCACATGGATGGAATCAGGCTGCTTCGATTTGAGCTGGTGAGCCTTGCTGAGGGCCTCAAGGCAACAGCGATGTCCTGTTGAATTTTTTTGTCATGCGTTTCTGGGTTGCATTGCATGCTTGTCATGGTCAGGAATTTTTGTATTGTATTGAGAGTTGATAAGCATCCTCCTGAGAAAGAGAAGAGAAGAGATAGGGGGAGCCCTTGAATCAGTTTGTTTTCTGCTTTGTGGCAAACCCATGTTCTTGACTTGCTGTTTTACTTTCAACAGTGGTTGGATTGCCTACCTATCAAAACATCCCCTTTTGCAACGATGTCTGTAGTTTCGCCACATGTTTCTCGAGCTTGGCATTTCTACGTCACCCTTTCCACTGTCCACACCCAGCAGCGGCCTTGCTTTCTTGACCTAATGTTGTCTCCATAGCAGCTGCCTTTAAGAACATGCATACCTGCAGACCTGTGCTCTCCAGCGGGACACTCAACAGCCTGTTATGATTTTTCTTTGCCTTTCTCCAGTGTTCTTCCAGTTTGTTCTCCTGATCCAGCAGTGCCAGTGTGTCCAGCCGTCAGTGGCGGATGGTTGCCGATCATACAAAAAGCGTTGCCCAGGGTTGATCTTCAATGTCGTCCCAGGAACCGTCGATGATGAAACCTGACCCCAGATTCTTTCAGTACATCGAGGGGCTGTTCAACGTGACGAGCCCGATGGGAGGCGGCGTGCACGGCCCTCCTGGCAAACCAGGCCTGCCAGTGTATTATTCGCTGCCGCACTACTGCCATGCTGCGGCCAATCTGACAAAGGGTGTGAATGGCCTGGCATGCAACTCGACACAGCATGAGCTGTACATTGATGTGGAGCCTGTCACAGGTGGGGAAGAATAGTGGGCAAGAGCGAAACAAAAGGGAATGGAAAATGGAAACGATAAATGGAGGTATCCTCACAGGCAACATGTTGCACTGAAAGCTGGTCATGGCATGGTGACTATTGAACTCATGTGTTCAGAAAGCACCGACTGCCCATGGACTGCACCGACAGCACATTGCTTGTCAGAAGAACATGCCTACCTCATGGCATCAGAGCAGATAGAACACGCATGTGTCCAGAAAATGAGCACCCACCGACATGCAAATATTTGATCCCAACCCCAGAACACACCCCACCATAATCAGATGCAACTGCAAAGAAAACAAATGGAAATGAACCATTTCTTGTTTATTCCATGCACTGCAGTGATCCGTTGTTTTGACCAAGGCACAGCAAACGCCCACCTTATGCGCCCCAGACCTCATTTGTTGGCTGCAAGGACTGGTGCTCGTCATGTTTTTGACAAATGCACCCAGTGCGGAATACTAGTACCAAATAGAGGGATGCAGCATATGCCCCCAGATTCAGCACGGAGGCGATCCTGCAATCATGTGTTGCAATAACATGACAGCATCAGATATTCACGATTGTCTATGAACAGTGGAAAAGCCAAGAAAATATGCACAGAAGCATCATGAAATTGTATCCAAAGCAACAGTTCCCGAACATAATTTTGAAATGTTCTTGGGTGACCACAGGCAGTGTCGAAACGAGGGGACCACAGCATTGAGAACGCTTTCTGTCGCAGTGCCTGAAGTCACCAGGCATGTGCATTCATGGTGTTTGGTGATGTGTTTCGGCATGGATAGCTACCAAGAATGCATCTTCTCGCGCCTTAACCATGCGCTATGGACTTTATTGTCAGCAATGAACACTGGCTCTTTGCTTCACAGGTGAGGCATGGCGGACGGCCAAACGCCTCATGATGAGCTCTGAATTCGGACCAGGTTTTAAGACCATTGATGCCAAGTTGAACCGAACAGTATTGCCAATATTTTGGGTCGAGAATGCTGCCCAGGCTTCACAGTCGCAGGCGACGGTTCTCAATGACGAAGTGTTCAAGTGAGTTACCACTAGTTGCTTCATGAATTAATCCATGTGTCGCAAGTGCACCGAGCCATTCTACGGTGTCAGGTGAACAACATTGTGAGCTTGCGATGAAGTGCGTTTCCACGACATGTTGTGTTCTCTCTTGCTGCCAAAGAGTCTGAACACTGTGGCTTGTCACAAACGGAAGAATCTTGGGCATTCAGAAGTCTTAAGTGCATGTGATTGGCACAATCGATGCGCCACAGTGCCTATGGCTTTGAGGTGTTTTGAGTGAGGTGTGGACTTCAGCAGACCAACACAACTGGATGCTCACTGTGGGGCCCTATGCCCTTACAGGCTTGGGAATCCCAAGTTGGCTGGTTTAAAGTCGCCGAGCTGGTTTTTGTTTTTCGAAATTGACTCCACATGTGTTGCAAGTGGTTGTTGCTTATCCAAACATCTGAATTTGCCTCCTGTGGCGCTTGCTTTTCCTTGATCAGGATCCAGAAGGCGAAAGGGCTGTCTGGATCGTTGCCATTCCTGATGGCGGCGCTTCTGGCATCATGTGTCCTGTACATCGTGTTCGGCATGTTCATACAACGCAAGCAACGAAGGACTTCGGTGCTCATGTGGGGAAGTGCCGCGCGGATGGAGCAAACGATGGATGCGGGTGTGTGCACTTGCACTTTGTCTGTGAAGGGCTGTTCATGCTGTGAGAGAAAGTGCTGATGTTTGTGTACGCTGAACCTCAAGTCCATACTGCTCTGTCAACTTGCCACAAGCCCTATTCACGTTGCAGTGATGCATGGGCAAGGGCCATGGTTTGAGTGCTGTTGCAAAGGTACTCAAGAGAATTGCATAAACCACATACCAAGCAGTGGTGAAGTGCATGCAAGCATGGTCCACCCTATGAGGCTAGTAAGTACCACTTCATTGTGCATGAATATGACCCTGGGTTTGACCATTATCTGGGTGAGGTGACTGTGGTTTCTGTGAACTCTATCTGCATGCACCATTCAGCCATTAGTTCTGAAGCGACAGTGTTGCAACTTGTAAGGAGCTTGTTTTGAGCACCTAGAATCGCTCACCCCTTGTGCTTTGCTCGTCTCCAATCCGTTGGCAGTGGTTACAGACAGAGGAGTTGATGTGGAGGAGCCACTAATCAGGCAAAGGCATGTGGTCAAGGGCCAACACCCACCACCCTCTCCAGAGGCGGGGCCATCGAGCAAGAATGACGCTCAAACTTCCCCGACCGACTAGTCGCCTCTCAGGATGCAGCCACAACAAGCCATTTTATTCTGTGGGACGCTTTCCTGGCTGAGACTGCCCAAGGATTCAACATGCGGTTGGAATGTCCTTTCGCTGGTGGTTGGTCACCAGCCGGCTTCTGACACACACAGGGCAACAGGCATGGAAGGGAGACTGCATTCGCTGCAGGCGTAGCTGGAGTGTGGCCTTGTTGTGTGTCCCTTGCGCGTGGCTAGAAGCCGTGTGGCAAGAATCTGCTCAGTACGGGGACCACGGACATGCTCTATCTTGCGATTGGTGTGAAAACTTTGGGAGAAGCCTGTTGTCTGCGTTGCCGCAGCTCTAGCCTGGCCAAACATTTGCCCTAAAGGTGTTATGCCAGGCAGGTGATGGCGAGGCCTGAATGTGCATATGTGTTGCACTGTGTGTGTAACATGGCAGTGGATTGGTGCTCACCGCAATGGTGCAAGATACATGGGAAAGAATAGAATCCAATGAAGGGTGTTCACCAGGGGAATTTGTAAGGACAGGGGGAGGACGTTTGCTGTGCAGAATTAGGACAGCGGCTAGCTTAGGCAGAGATGTAAATTATGGGGTGCTGGGCTGGTTTATTCTCTTGGGACGCCAATCCGCACTATCAAAGGAAGGGCGTTCAGGATGGTGCGGAGGTTGTCAAGGATCTCTTCGGCCGTTAGCATGAAGGATCGGGGAGCGTATGGCTATAGCCCACTCCCGGAATGCGACACAATCACAGACCGGATGTCTGGTGCAGTGGATCTTTTCCAAGGATTGTAGGATAGATTCCCGAGGGAGCGGGCTCACGACACCCGCATGGTGGAGCGAGAAAACAAAGTGGAGTTGGCACCCACGTTGCCCCCCAAACATTCCCATGGCGTAGCCAGAAACCCAGGGCAACACGCGCGCCCCCCAGAGAGGCATGTACATGCTAAGTGAATGTTTCCCATGGGCGTCCTGACGCCCCCTACTAGTAGGCGTACCATAGCGATCGGACCAATTTTTTCCTGCCCGCCTATGGACCTCCCTTGCCTACTCCGCAGACCCCGTAACCAACACTTAAATATAGTTGATGAGCGCCGCTTAGATGAGTTGACTCAACTTGTGTAAAGACAACCCGTCTAACGCAAAGATGGAGTCAATGTTGCAATTGACTTCACCATAGGGCAGCTGAACACATGCAACGGCTTTGCAAACAAGGGGTATTTGTAGCAGAGAAGCTTGTGTCATTAGTACACAACCAACATGTGGCCGCATTTAGGAAGGATCACCCTTTACACAAGTTGTCCTTAGACCAAATGTCCTTAGATCACTTGTCCGTTACACAGGTTGTCTTTAGACGAATTGTCCAGACACCGCCTTATGGAGGGGTACCACCCATAAAATTTCTCCGGAAGAACCTCACACGCCTCAGAATTCCCCAAGGTGAAGGATTACAAGGGCAAAGAAAGTGGCTAGGAAATGTATGAGACAACTTGGCAAATTGCAACAATGTATGAGACAACTTGGCAAGCAATGCCAGGAAAAAAATTGGATTTCATCTTGATAAGATAGGTTACCAAAAGGGCTAACAAAATGGATGAACCATATATTTATGTATTTTAAAGGCCACAAACATACCTAAATCAGGTAGGAAAAGACCTAAGTCCAAGGCAGGTATAGTCAGAATCATGGCAAAGGGCGAAAGGAGGCAATTGTTGAAGAAAACAGGCTCAGTGATGGAAGAGTTATAGTAAGAGGATATTATTTAAAGAAATGTTGATGAGGAAGCCGAGCCAACTAGGAAACAAGTGAAAGTCACATTGAAAGATTCTTTCAATGTGAATTTCACTTGTTCCCTAAATTCTGAATTTAAGGATGTGTCCCAAATAAGCTACCATATGGACTGCCGCCTGAGAGGGTAATCGTTCATGAGATAGAAACTCTAACAAGAGAGATGCCACCACACAAAAGCCCATATAGGCTGAGCATGGTAGAGTTGGCTACAAAGGCAAATTGACACAATGTTGGAGCAGGGTTGGATTTAATGGAGCTCCAGCCTATACGGTGCACCCATCTTGTTTATGGGATTAACTATCTTGTTAAGTGGTTTCCGCCCAGGGCGACGAGGGGCGGGCGCGCTAGCCCACTTGGGACAGCGCTGCTTAAAGTATAATGGTTTTGGCGGCCCCTTGGGGTTTCTGTCCCTCTGTACCTTGGGTCAGTGGCTGGTCCGTGGCGTTCAAGGAGGGCCAGTGGTTTTTGGCGCCCTTGGGAGCGGCGGGCTTTGGCGGGCGCGAGCGGGGAGGCTACTTAGGCTCACCCCTCGGTCCCCACCTTATCTTGTTTCGCTTCGCGCCAACCCTTTGGCACAACCCGGACCCACAGAGTGGGTCGCGACCTCCGGCTCTTGCCGAGTTCTTGCCTATGAACCCGTCCCCTGCGGAGCAGTGGTGCCGGGACCAAGCTCGCCGGTTCAACAACCGTATTCCGACCTCCGCTATCGAAGCCTGCTGGTTGCCCGACCCGGCCCTACTCCCCCAGTCCGTCAACAACCCGGTAGCCCGACCGGTGGGCGCTCGTTCGCCGTACTGGTTCGACGTCCGCGACACCGCCGAGGGGAGTGCGGTCGCCGCCTCTTTGGGCGCCAACTCCGGTTACTTCCAGGAGTACGCGGGCTGGGCGCCTCCGGTCTCCTGGCTGTTCGATACGACTGCGGCCTTCGTGGAGGTGGCCGCCCATCCCGATCTACCGGCATCAGTTCGGGAATTCCTCCTCCCCTACCTTTACTCGTACGTGGAGGTCACCGAAGCTCTCCACGACCAGCTCTCTTTGCAGCGCATCCACGCCAAGCACAAGGGCTCGGGCTTGGAGGGATCGTGGCGCGCCATCCAGGCGGAGATCCGCCTCGCCGACCGCGGACTGCGCTTCGGCACCGCTCGCGTCGACGGGACCATCGAGCGCATGCGCAAGGAGCTCTTGACGCAAGAATTGAAGCACGCCACCAAGACCGCGGCTGCCAAGAAGGCTACCTCCTCCCCGTCGACCTCGGCCCCCTCGACCGGCCCCAAAGCCCACAAGGGATCTCGCCCTCCGGGCCCCTCTCCCAAGCCGGCTCCGTGAAGCATTTCCCGTACAATCGGGTCCGCGGACGCCTTTCGGCGTGGCGTCGCATCGGCGCCCCCTCCCGCATCCTCCAATGGATCCATTCCGGGACTCCGCTTCTGTGGGGACCGCGTGGACCGCCGGCTCCCTTCGACGAGGGCTCCTACCCGCTCCGCTCCTCGGAGGAACGGGCGGCCTGGCAATCCCTTCGAGCGGACTACCTCTCTTCGGGCGCGATCACCAAAGTGGAGCCGGGCCCCAACTCGCGCATCTCTCGGGCCTTCCTGGTGGAGAAGGGGCGGGAAGATGGGGTCATGAAGTACCGCCTTTGCATCGATCTGCGACGGGTCAACCGTCACCTTCGCAAGGTGGGCCTTCGTTACGAGAAATTACGTGACTTCGGTCACTTACTTCGCCAAAATGACTCATTGGTGGGATTCGACATCAAAGATGCTTATCATCATCTTCGCGTGTGTCGATCGGAGGAATGTTTCCTCCAATTTCGGATGGGAGATGAAGTTTTCGCTTGTCGAGCTCTCCCTTTTGGCCTTTCGTTGGCTCCTTTCTTTTTCACCCATTTGATGCTTGTTGTGGGTCGTTTCTTGAGGTCCCCAGGCAGTTGCCCCAAGGCTGCTCGCCATTTCCGTTTTGGGTGCCTAGCCGGGGATGACTCAATAGCTACATACTTTCACGTGTATACTAGGGAACCGCCAGCCATTTTGTTGGCTTATCTCGATGATTTTTTGGCGGCCATGCATGATGCCGCACGTTTGACTCTATGGTCGAAATTGGTTCGGGGTGTGTTTGCCTCGCTGGGCCTCCAATTCAAGGAGCGGAAGTGACAATGGACCCCGGTCATGCGCAAGAAGCATTTGGGGGTGATTGTGGACACGGCCCATGGCCGTTTTAAGGTTCCTCCGGATAAGGCCGCGTTGATCGCCAATCAGGCCCGCATTTTGCGATCCAGCCGCTGGGTTGTGGCAAGGGATTTGGCACGTTTTTGCGGCCTCGCCATTTCCCTTTATTTGGCTTTTCCTTTGGCACGATTTTTCTTGCAAAGCCTCTACGCAGTTCTTCGCTCCAAGCGCAGTTGGCGGGATCGCCTGATCCTCTCCCCCCAAGCCCGGCTGGACTTGGAGGCGTGGGTCAACATCCGCCGCTGCGAAGGCCGTCCACTCAACCCCGACGCAATCCCCTTTGCCGGTACTCTGGCAACGGACGCTAGCCTGACCGGTTGGGGGGCCACCTTTGCTCCCCCGACGAGGTCCCGCCCCCTCCTCGCAAGGGGGTTTTGGGACCGTTCCTTAACGCACATCAATGTGCGTGAGATGCAGGCGGTGGAGCGAGCCATTCTCAGCTTTTTTCCGGCTGCTTCCCATGGCCTTCCTTCGAGGCTCAAGCTGTTGGTCGACAACCAGGTGGTCATGTACTGCCTGCGCAGCATGACTACCCATTCCAAGCAGCTCCTCACCCCCCTTCGTCAGCTGCACCGAGTCTGTACGGCGCGCCACCTCCTGCTCGACCCTGTTGATTTGGGCAAGTGTGGGAGTTAAGGACGTGGAAATGAGGAGTGGTGGGTCTGACTCAAGGGCTGAGTCTTGTATGGGACTGGCTTGACTACTAGCGAAGCGATTGGGCACACTAAGTTGTGGGTACCTCGGGTTGTATTGGGACAAACAATGTCGTGTAATGTATTGGTCCAGTGTGTGTGTGGACCTGGGTGGGACAAGGAGCCCGGCCCGGCGGAAATAGCTAAAAAAATAGAAGTGAAGGATGTGCATTAGCTACAGGGTACTGAATAGAATAACAATCAAAAATCTGTACCATTACCAAAGGTAGAGGAATTGTTGGATGGACTGCACGGAGCTAAATACTTCACACAAATTGACCTCTCTTCTAGATATCATCAATGAGAGTGAGAATATCAGATATCCATAGGACAAGTTTTGTGAGTTGATATTGCAATTTTAAATATTTCGTCATCTTGTTTGGTTTGTGCAGCACATTAACGACTTTCCAAGTAATAATGAACACAATTTTGAGAGAAGGTTTGGATAAATTTGTGTTGGTGTTTTTGGATGAAGCATTATTTACAACAGAACCAAGGAGGAGCATATGCAATATATTTAGAAAGTTTTGAACTACATATAGCTGGCGAAGCTTTTTGGGAGTTTGAAGAAATATAACTTCTTTAAAACCAAAGTAGAGTACTGATGTGGGGGCTGAGGGGATCAAGCCTTCACTATCAACAGTTCAAGCAATTTTGGATTGGCTGAAACCAAAAAACATTATTAATATCTATTGCTTTTGGGGTTGTGCAATTTACCACAAGCTTATATAGTGGTTTAGTGAACTAGCAGCACTCCTGATGAACTTGATGAAAAATAACAAAAGCTTTGTTTAGGATGGCAAGGCAAAAAAATCATTTAATTGGGTAAAGACAACCATGGTGACTGTATAGTTTTGCAATTACTATATTTTGACTAGGAACTTGTAGTTACTACATCTACATCAGAAGTTTCAATATGCAGTATACTCTGACAAGTCCATGATAATGAGTCGCAACACTTTTGCCATGAGAGCAGATAGTTCAACCCGTCCGAGCCCAATATGATGCTTATGAAGAGGAATTATTAGGCATCCCCTTAGGTTGTGGGAAAATGGCAACATAATTTGGTTGGCTGCCACTTCATCATCCAGACAGACCATAACTCCTTAAAAGGTTTGTGCAACCAACCTACAATTAATAAGAGGGTCTGGAAATGGGTGCAGGTACTGCATGGATACGATTGTGACATTGACTATATAACATACTTTCTTCTATACAATAGTATTAAAAAGATAAGGAGTATAGTGGATGTGCATGTAGAGTAGAAATATTGGTCCTACATCTTTGTTTGAGTGAGAGTGATAGTGGGGAGAATGATATTTAGAAGAAGCTAGACTAAATATTGAAAAGTTCCAATTCTGAGAATATAGTGGTGGCTTTTAGTGAGGGACAAAATTCTTTACATTCTTAATAATGACCAACACTAGGATCCCTTTGCAGGAAGACTTGAGGGACTCTACAAAAGAGGGCTGCAAAAAATAGTTTTGAGTCATTTGGAATCTGCCCAAGATATAGTTACTAGAATCAGAAATTATGATTACTAACTGAATCACGGATTTGTGGAAATTAAAATAAAGGAAAATACGGAGGACAAGCAACCCTAGAGGTTAGTGGTGCAAGATATGGGGAATACTTAAAAGGCTAAGGAGATATATAAAATGCCATATGCGGGATATCTTGGCTACCACAAGACACTCAAGACATTGTAGCAAAACTTGTACTGACCAAATTACATAGTGGATATCCAAGATTTTATACTAGGATATGAGGTCTACCAATCAGAAAAGAGTGTCCATAAATTGTTAGCAGTTTTAGCCACTTCAAATTCTATAAGAAAAGTAGAGCGATGTTAGGCTTGACTTTATAATGCGTTTACCAATCAATGAAAGGAAGAACGATGAGATCTTTATAGTATCAGACCAAGCTACAAATATAGTGCATTTATTATCAATCCAATAGACTACCGCCATTGTGAGATTGCTTGTGTTTATTCGGATTAGATTGGATGATTGCATGGGATCTCAAGATCAATAGTTAGTAACCGAGACCCAAGATGTGTGTTGAAGTTATGACAAGAATTCTAGAAGATATTCGATAGGCAATTGAGGATGTCTAGTACTCAACTTCAATAGATAGATGAGCAGACAAAACAACTAATAGGGTGGTGGAGTAGGTCTTTAGGTATATGATACATAGGAGTTAAGGAGTTACCCATTGGGAGATATATTTATTTATGGTGGAGTTTGTGATCAATAATAGAGCATTGTCATCTACAGGGTACATCTCTTTATCTAAACTATGGTTTTGAGCTAGTGTCCTTGTTGGATTTGATCAAATATATGAACCAAACTAATATAGAGCATGTCAATGTCTTTGTCAGTTGAATGCAAAAAAATATTTGGAATGGTGATGCAATTGGTTCATCAGGCCCAACAGAGACAGAAGCATGAGGCCGATCAGTGCCAAAGGGAGCATAGGTTTTGTAATCAAGAACAAGTTCTATTTAGTATAGAACATTTGCAGTTGAAGTATGCACTTGTGCGCAAGCTACAACAGAGATTTGAGGGCCTATTGCATATGGTCCATAACATGGGACTAGTGGTTTATGAACAAAGCTGCCAACAAGGTGGAGAATACATAATAACTTTCACACCAGTTTGCTTTGGCAATTTAGATCGTTCAGATAGTTAGCCCAATAAGAGATAGAGAACGCCAAGATTAAGCTAAAAGATAATGAACCATATGACATAGAGAAGTTGTTGTGATGGAGATGGGCGGGACCCAATGGTAGAAGATATACCGAATTTCTTATGCTAAGGACATGACGGAGCATTGACCATATTATCTAGGTCCCACCAGAGCGCCCAAGAATACCCAAGAACACCAAAAAATGATCAAGAGGGATAAACAAAAGGAGGATACTAGTATGGGATATTATCCGTTGTATTATTAGTGGGATTTTAGGAGCAAAAGCCACACCCTAAGGGGGGAGCAATGTTGCATGGTCACTTCAAGTATTGGCGCGTGATTTTTCCGCGCGCGCCCCGTGCGATGGATCGACGATCCCTCCGGCGGTTGGCCAGGCGTAATCGGCATGGTCGCTTGATCGATCTCAATGCGGCGCGGACGTGGTGGGCCCCTTGGCGGAACGGCCTCTGCGGTGCGTGTGTCGGAAGGGCGGATTGGGTCTGGCGTTGCCTTGCGCGCGGTTCGCAGGCAGGCAGTGACAACAAAATAGATGTTCGTTACAGGGTTCCCAGCATCTTGTCCCCGCGGCACACAACACGGTTACATAACCCTCAAGTCACCCTGTACTTAAACCACCGGCCCCACAAGCACCCAGACCGTCCCCAAAGCCCTCTTTCCAATGCAGCGATATGGCCCGAAAATGGCCAAAATCTCCAAATCGCCTCGCTGCGCTCGATGCTCGTGCGGATAATTGGTCCGCGCGCCTTTGCATCGCATCTCACTCCGCTCGTATAAAGAAAACCAAAGACATCGTTCACACAACAAGTACCCCCCCTTGGGGGTAGTTTTCGACCTCGAAAACAAATCAATCATCTGTCGGCTGTCTCTGGTCCTCTGTGGGCTTGTCTCATCGGATCATCTTCTCTAATTCTTTGGCGCTTGTGAAGCTTTCTGCCAGGATCCACATCGCATCGTCAAGAGACTAGCCTGTCCACAACACAAGGAACTCCTTTTGTCGTTGACTGCTTGGTCCTCGCCACCGCCACCTCAACAACTTCTCCACGTCATAGGGCTCATTCTCCTCTGGCCCCAGCTCTCCCACTGCAGGTTCAGTAGACGTAGTCCACTGCGATGTCTTGAAGGGGCGTATCAAGCTCGTGTGGAATATTGGATGAATCTTCTATGTAGATGGTAGATCCAACTCGTATGCAACAGGTCCAATCCTCTGAGCAATAAAGAAAGGTCCAATGAACCTGCGCTTCAGCTTGGGTACAGGTGCATTCTTGAGCTGTAAGTTCTCCATATTGAGTAGCACCTGGTCGCCTATATGGAACACCTGCTCACGTCGTCTCTGATCTGCATAGTTCTTCTGCCTGTCTTGAGCTCTGCGTAGATACTAATGAGCCTTGGTAAATATCTTCTGCATTCGAGACACAAAAATATTGACTCCCTCGTGGAATGTGGTGTCAATATCTCAAATAAGTTCTGCCGGGGTACACGGGTGGTAGCCGTATTAAGGCAGAATGGTGTGTACCCAGTTGCTGTTGACGGAGTGTTGTTGATGGTGAATTCTACCATTGAGAGATATTTCTCCCACTGGCGGGGTTCTTGACTTGCGTGTAGTGTGCAGCGCAATGTCATCTCCACCACCCGATTAACAGCCTCTGTCTGTCCGTCGGTTTGTGGGTGGTGCACTGTTGACATCCTCAACTTGCTTCCCAGCAACCTCCAGAATTCCTGCCAAAACCTGGAGACGAATCTTGGATCCCTGTCGCTGACGACTGATCTCAGAATCCCATGTAGTTTCCCCACGTAGTTCCAATAAACCTGGGCTGTCTCTGCTGTTGTGATGGTCTGGTACACCGGAATAAGATGTACCATCTTGGTAGCCCGGTCCACAATTGTGAGGATCCCATCTCGTCCTAATTCTGACTTGGGCAGCCCCATGATGAAATCCAAGCTGATATCTGCCCACTTTTGTTCTTGTAGCTACAGTGGCTGAAGAAATCCTGTCGGTTGGCGATGCACACTTTTCTCTGATTGACACACTGGACAGCTGGTCATGAATTTCCTAATATTCAGTGTGTGATCCGGCCAGTAAAAGCTCTACTGTAGTTTTTTCAAAGTCTTCTGATATCCCACATGTCCTGAGTAAGGCACTGAATGCACCTCCTCCATGATCTGCTGCTTAACATCAGGGATATCAGGAATAACCAATCTCCATCTATTTACTCCTTTTGGTCCTTCATGATCATGAATCTCCAAGCAATCATGATATATTCTGAACTCCTTAACTCCTCTCTTGACCGGATTTTTCTGTGGGTCTGACTTCAACTCAGTAAAAATGTCAGCCCACCGGGAATCACTCTCATATGTATCCTTGATCTTGTCCCGCATAGATAAATCCAATGAAATTCTTGATCTCATCACAAACAATGCAGAATGATACTCACTTGCAATTGTTCCTGGTCTTGATGCCTCTATTCCCTTGAACACCTGATCCAACTTGTCCTGGATGTGATCTCTGTAACCTCCTCATCATCCAATCTCAATCGCTGGATCATCGACTCCTCATGCGCTCTGATGTCCACCATGCTTTGTAGCTCCTTCAAACTGCGCCTAGACAGGTAGTCTGCTGGGTTGACCTTACCTGCGATGTGTGCAATATCACAATCGTAGCCCTGCAACACCTGTATCCACTTCCAAACCCTGCGATTCACTGAGGGCTGGTTTGGAAGGTTCTTGAGGGAGTCGTGGTCAGTTTGAATCACAAAATGTTGGCCAGCAAGGTAGTGCCTCCACTTGCCAACGGCCCACATGATCCCCAGCATTTCGCGCTCGTACGCATTGTATCTGCACTCTGTCGGGTTCAGCTTCGTACTCTCATATGCCACTGGCTGCAACCCCTGACCGAAGTTCTGTTGCAATATACCCCCTACAGAGACCTTTGATGCATTGGTGGTCACTGTAAACTCACGATCAAAATCAGGTAATTGCAAAATAGGTGTAGACACTAATGTTGTCTTTAGCCTTTCAAAGGCTTCTCCCTCTTTTGGGCCCCATTCGAACTTGCGATCTTTTTTAGTGAGGTCGGTCAAAGGACTGGCTATCTCACTAAACCACCGGATAAATTTTCTGTAAAAATTTGCCAGCCCCACAAACAAACATACATCACGGACTGATTTAGGCGTCGGCCACTCAACAATCGCATGAATTTTTGATAGCGATGGCTTTATCCCATATTCCCCCATATCAAATCCCAAATACTCCACCTCGGTATGAAAGAAGTCACACTGTGCCAGTCTTCCGTAGAACTTCTCTAACCGAAGGTGGCTCAAAATACTATGAAGATGCTGTATATATTCCTCTCTGGTCCGACTGTACACCAAAATGTTGTCGAGGAATACTAAAACGAATTTGTCCAGCCCATCTCGTAAAATCGTATTTATTATCCTCTGAAAAGTGGCTGGGGCGTTGCACAGGCCGAAGGGCATGACAAGGTACTCAAAAGACCCGTATCTACTTACAAAGGCGGTCTTCTCGATGTCAGACTCTCGTACTCGGATCTGGTGGTATCCTGAGTAGAGGTCAATCTTGGTGAAGTAACGTGCCCCATGTAGTCTGTCCATGAGTTCCTCGACCTTCAGTAGTGGGTAGCGGTTCTTCACGGTGATGCAGTTCAAGGCCCTGTAGTCAATACACATACGCCACTTTCCATCCTTTTCAGGGATGAAAAGTATGGGTGATCCATATGGGCTTGAACTTGGCCGTGTTATGCGCACCGGCCTGATGTGGGGGACGCCCTACTAATGGCCCTTGGTGTGGGGGACGCCCTGCCCAAGATAATTATCCTCAACCCATGGTAACCGTTCTAGGTATTAGGATACAGGAGTAGGAGGGGTGGTCTTGCCTAGGTCCCCGTAAGGACCTAGGTGCCCGGCGAGGCGGGTCCGTGGTTCAAAGAGGGTAGGAACCCCTCACCCAGACGCTTTACATATCAGGCCGTATCCCGCCCTACTTCAACAGCATCTCTATCTATCTCTTAAGCTCGTCCATCTCCACTGGACTAAGCTTGTAGGGGCTCTTATAAGAGCCCCATAATTATGCGGAGGGGCTTCCCCGGGCACCATATCAATTTCATGGTCTATCTGTCATTTTGGTGGTGGCCCATAGGGAAGCTTGTCCGGGAACACATCTTGTAACTCCTCCAACGTAGCCTTGAGCTGCTGTTGTACTGCTGTCTCGGCCTCTGCTACCTTTGTTTTCATTATCTCTGTCACCGGAAGATCCACTTTGACGGGGCCAGTCTCTTTTGATAACCGGCGCCTCTCGCCTTCTGTCATTCCATGTGCTCCTCCTGCCCTGGCCTTGGACTTGTTTTTAGGCTTCTTCGCAGGTATCTTGGAACATGTGGCTCTAATCATCCCCAAAAACATCGGCTGGTCTATTTTCTTGGCTAGCCTGGCTGCCTGACTAAACGACATGAAGTCAATCTTCTCCCTCTTAGGCTGCCTCACACAACGCCCTGCAACCTTGACGTTCCTGGTAGTGGCTTGGGAATCAGATGTTTGAGTGTCTTGAGGCAAAAATTTTGAAACGTCTACCCCCCCCCCCCCTTGGGGGTGCGATGGTGACCCCGCCAAGTGTACTGCCTTTGGCGATGTAGTCACTGCTTTGAACCCTATCTTGGTCGATTTCCACTCTAAACTGGTCGCACAGTATTCCCAAAACTGCGGTGATGGCAATCTGGAATACAGCTCCCCCCATTTTCCAAATGAAAGGTCGATAGAACTGTTCTGTTGCAAAACTGAAAAATTGTTTCGGAGACCGGATAGTCCCTTGTCCCTGATACCACTCGGCTCCACTGTACTGGAATCATGGCCCTGCACCTTCTGTAGCTTGTCACCCACTCTTAGGTACATAGTAGTGGACCTCCAGTCAATCAAGGGATTCAGTGCGTCCAACCAATCTTTCCCCAAAATCACACTGATCCCATCCATGAGTGGTATCGCAGTCAGATTGACATGGCACTGGACATCTCCGATGCTTACCAAGACCTGTGGTGCCATCCCCGTCAAGACTATGATCTCCCCGTTGGCAAGCTCCAAGGACGAGTAGGCTCCCATGAAATGAAGAGGTGGTCATAACTTCAGCTCATCACTCACGAATGAACGGCTAGCGCCACTGTCCACCAATGCATGTACTGATGTGCCATGAATCACCACTGTCACAACGAGCAGTAGATGATCTCGTAATCGAGCACCCTGAGTTACCAACTCAGCAGCAATTGGTGCTGGTTTGGCTTCCTGTTTCCCCTGGCAATGCACACATGGAAGTACAACTGCGCTTGCCTCCTCTATATCCTTCACTGTTGACATCATCATGGGTATCCTTTCCTATTGAGGAATGGATTTTGAAGCTACCTGCTAGAGGTGGCCACCCGGATCCGTTAATAACGGACGAGGGTGCCGTCCGTTAAATATCCGTTAATTTAGCGGACCCCGCTCTCTCTCTTGCTGACGTGGCACGGATGGCAGCGGACGGCTGGTGCCAGTCAGCGGACTCTGCGGATTCCGCTTGGGCGTTAACGGATATTTTCCAACGGACCGGAAGCCGCGCACCCCATCCGCTAATTTAGCGGATGGCAGCGGACGTGTGTGCCGAATCAGCGGATGACAGGCAGTAAGTATTGATTTCCGAATCTGCGGATCGGGTTGATTGCCAGCGTGGCTCAGCCAGCGTCCACATACCGCGGACCTTATTTGGTCGCTCTTCTGGTGCTGCCGCAGTCTCCAACCCTTGCCGCCCCACCAGCCACACAATGGACCCAGCACCTGCCGGGC
>CAJHUC010001499.1:0-19592 GCA_905146915.1 Ostreobium quekettii
CCCGCCCCTTATTGCATTGTTGTGCTTGTTGACAGGCGCTGCCCAACTGCCATAGCCAGTTTTAAGATTGCTTCAAGATGGCTGGGCTGAGACCAGCACGCACGACAAAGGAGCAGGACTTCGCCACAGCTGGCTGGCTGGGCACTGCAAGAGACAAGAGAGGATGGGGGAGAGCGGGCTGCAAAGCGATGCTTGTTCCAGGGCTTGACACTTTCGCCCCAGTGGGCGTGTGACCATGTGGGGTATGGAGAGCTTGGGCCGCGCTATTGTAAGAACGGATCTGTAAACCTGTGTGCCGCAGCTGAGCGTTGGAGTACAGATTGCGTGGTCGTGCGCGGTCGGGATTGCAGGGGTATGGTGGGCCCACGTTGATGAGGAACCGTTATTCTCGGAGGGTTCAAGCCGTGCACAAAAACAACTCCAGGGAAGCCAATGGAAACACACAGGCACACGGGCAGCTGTGGGACGGCGCGCATGCAGAGCAGCGGCAGAGCAACCAGCCCCCTTTGAAGCAGTCCCTGAAACGCATCGCACAGCGCCTGCCGCGATTCCCTCCCACGAGAGCGCAGGCGCTCCCACGCGCTCCCACGCAGGGAATATTCTCCAAGCATTTGCAGGCGGGGGCCGCCCCACGCGTGCCGTCGGCCTTGGACGCAAACCCCGCCCGTCGGGCCACCAGCGCTGCCGATGCAAGCACACGTAGTTCCCATGCAGCTACCCCCCCACGCGTGGCTGGACGTCCACCAACGTGGGGCTGTACCGGCCCCGGGGCGCGGCCCCACGGGGTGCCCAACGCGCCCCGCCGCCGGCCCGCGCCGCCGGAAGCGGCGATATTGCCTTGATAACCAGCCGAGCATCCCCGCCTCCGTTTGTCGACCACCATGATGGGCGCCCCACGTCATGGGCTCGCGTTCAGCCCCGTTTGAACCGCATGGGGACGATGCCCACGGTTCTGCATACCGATACGTACAAACGCAATGCCACGTCGGCATCGCGCCGGATGGCACCGCGTCGCGCCACGTGGGCCGGTGTCTGCAGGCACCGGCAGGCGTTGGACCACCGACGCGGTGCGACGCGTGGAAACGCGTTGCCCACGCGATTCTGTAACACGAGTGATAGAGGGTGACTCTGAGACCTCTTGATAGGGCGGCGGAGAAGGTGAAGCACAGCACGGCATTCAGCGGTGGCCGATTGTGGGAATTGCTATCAACACGAAATTGGCGAAATTGGGTTTGTTATGGAACTTCAAATGGCTAGGCACAAGGCAAACGGTTGGATGGCTAACACCATGTTTTTTTCACAAATGGAGACTAGCTAGATGGTGATGGATTGTGGACCGCACAAAAGAGATGGTTGTTGGTGGCATCTCATGGACCGTAGGCCAAGCTGCCCGGGATGGCCTCGATTCAAGGATCAATTGAGGAAAGATGCCCACACCGAGGCACACAAATACCTTTGAGTGGTACAGCGCACAGGGCCCAGGCTTGAGCGCCCTGGATCCTGGCTTATTCAATTGGTGGCAGGTTTTTGCATCTCGGATCTAGGGTCGCAGCGAATTCTGGCATCGTCGACGTTGCGACCATGGCCTTCGGCAACGACGATCCAAATACCACCAGGCGTGTTTGACCAGCGCTATTCTATGCAAGGGATGCCGCCCTTCACTGGGGCAGTGGCGAAGCCATCCCCTTCGTTGCCCGGGGTGGGAGTAACCCAGAACCGTGCGGATATCCAGTGAAATTGGAATCGGCGTGCCCATTTTTTTCCGAATTCAAGGGCAATTTCGAGGGTGCCCTTCAAGGAGTGGGACTAACTTTTTTCCTTTAAAAATTGGTAGTTAGGGGTTTTGGGACCCAATCTTTCTGATTATGACCTTGTTTTGTACTTTTGAAGCTTTCCTTGTAATAAATTTTGTACTTCAAATAGAGGACATTTAATATGGGACGGAGGAAGTATGAATTGTGAGGTACAGAGAATCGCCAATCTGGCTTTACCACATGGCCATTTCACTGCACAACCAGTAGTGCAGTCAGCCAGTCGTGGGCAACAGACACTGCCTATTGTGTTGTGCATAGCCACCTGCACATTCACACTCGCCCAGACACTGTGCCTGCTGTTGATGCTGATGTGAGACAACAAAATGGCAAGCACAGTCAGGATATTGGTGTCGGTTGTCAGCACCAATCGTGGTTCTTAGCACAAGGATGCTGGGTGTTTGAATGTCCCTACTGCTACTGGTCTCCTGCATCCACTATGGCGGACGCAACTCGCACATTTTAGGTGCCTTCCATGCTCTGACACACAGCCCAACAGCCACAAACAACAGGTGGCACTCCGGGCTGGAAACTGCTCCCCACGACCGTTCGCTGCCACAGTCCGCCCGTCTGCGCGCTAAAGGCAACTTTCTTTTCTCATTGCATGTGTGCTCCTATCAGCCAGGCTGGTAGCAACCCAGCTGCACCAATCCGAAAAAACGCTGATCGCAGCGACTGATTTACAGCTTAGTACACTCGTGTTACAGAATCGCGTGGGCAACGCATTTCCACGCGTCGCACCGCGTCGGCGGTCCAACGCCTGCCGGTGCCTGCAGACACCGGCCCACGTGGCGCGACGCGGTGCCATCCGGCGCGATGCCGACGTGGCATCGCGTTTGTACGTATCGGTATGCAGAACCGTGGGCATCGTCCCCATGCGGTTCAAACGGGGCTGAACGCGAGCCCATGACGTGGGGCGCCCATCGCGAGGGCTGACAACGGGAGGCGTGGGGATGCCTTCGGGCTGGTTACCGCGTGGGCCACGTCGCATTTCCGGCGGCGCGGGCCGGCGGCGGGGCACGTTGGGTACCCCGTGGGGCCGCGCCCCGGGGCCGGTACAGCCCCAAGTTGGTGGACGTCCAGCCACGCGTGGGGGGGTAGCTGCGTGGGAACTCCGTGTGCTTGCATCGGCAGCGCTGGTGGCCCGACGGGCGGGGTTTGCGTCCAAGGCCGACGGCACGCGTGGGGCGGCCCCCGCCTGCAGATGCTTGGAGAATATTCCCTGCGTGGGAGCGCGTGGGAGCGCCTGCGCTCTCGTGGGAGGGAATCGCGGCAGGCGCTGTGCGATGCGTTTCAGGGACCGCTTCAAAGGGGGCTGGTTGCTCTGCCGCTGCTCTGCATGCGCGCCGTCCCACAGCTGCCCGTGTGCCTGTGTGTTTCTATTGGCTTCCCTGGAGTTGTTTTTGTGCACGGCTTGAACCCTCCAAGGATAACGGTTCCTCATCAACGTGGGCCCACCATACCCCTGCAATCCCGACCGCGCACGACCACGCAGTCTGTACTCCAACGCTCAGCTGCGGCACACAGGTTTACAGATCCGTTCTTACAACAGCGCGGCCCAAGCTCTCCATACCCCACATGGTCACACGCCCACCGGGGCGAAAGTGTCAAGCCCTGGAACAAGCATCGCTTTGCAGCCCGCTCTCCCCCATCCTCTCTTGTCTCTTGCAGTGCCCAGCCAGCCAGCTGTGGCGAAGTCCTGCTCCTCTGTCGTGCGTGCTGGTCTCAGCCCAGCCATCTTGAAGCAATCTTAAAACTGGCTATGGCAGTTGGGCAGCGCCTGTCAACAAGCACAACAATGCAATAAGGGGCGGGGACTGCAGGGCGATCGAGGCGATCTTCGCCGGCCAGCGGTCATAACAACCTCCCAGGGGGTTGTTGATGCCGTTGGCCGGCGAAGATCGTGGGGATTGCGCGAGTCGCACGGCGGGAGGAGAGGGGCCTGCAAGTGTGAGATCTTGACTCACACTTGTAGGCCCTCCGCTCCAGGCGGGGGAGCGCGAGCGCGGAGGGAATCTTTGTGGCCAGAAAGGTGCAACAGGCTGCTAGAAGCCTGCTGCACCCTTTTGGCCGCGAAGGTCGTGTCGATCATCGCCCCGCCGGCTCGAATTCCGGCGGGGGGCGGATGGAGGGTCCAGGCACCGGCACCTGCACCCCTCACTTTGGACGCGCGGGCCGGCGAGGATCTCGGCGATCCTCACGGGCCCAGCGGTGCGGCGGGCTCCCGGAGCAGCTCTTTGTGGGGCTATGCTCGCGAGGATCGCTGGGATCCTCGCGTTCAACCGTTTGCACCCCACCACCCCCAAGCCCCAACCTAACCATCCCCTTTCTAACCATCCCTTTCTGTGCGCCCGGCCCCCTTCCCCACCAGCCAAGAAGCGATCGCGCGCAGTGAGCGAGGCGCGAGAGAGGCAGCAACACAGAATCCACGGAATCCAAACAACGAATTTCCAACAACGAGGGCGGAAACACACAGCATGGCTATAGCAGGCCTAAAGCCAGACACCCAGGCAACCACCCAGGAATCCACATGAGCGCCTGCGCCTATCTCGCAGGACGGCGCCGCAGCTCTTGGGCCACGAAGTGGGGTTGAATCCTCGTGGGCACACTGCAAACTGCCTTCGTTCCCCCTTGCTTGCAGAAATCCTCCAACAACCCAGCACCCCAGGTGCAGACAAAAAAAACATGGGACCTCACCTTTGATCCTCGCGGCGTCCTCCTGCTCCCGCTGCTGTGCTGTGACCCGCTGCGTCCTCCTCCTCAGCAGCCGCGCCGCGCCGTCTTTACGCTCCGTCACGTGTGCCCAAGTCTCCGCGGTAGTCCGTCACCCTCTACGCAAGCGTGTGCCGAGCACGTATGCTGAGGACCCTGCAAGGTACACTCACAGCGACGCATGCGTGCTCCCGTCGCCGTGCCACCCAGCCGCTGGACCCATTCATGGCTGGGGCCCGGATCCTGCAGCCGCACCACACAACCAGCCATTTTGCGATGAGCTTAAGCCCGCCAGCCGCGGCAGTCCATCACCCTCTACGTAAGCGTGTGCCAAGCACGCATGGTGAGGACCCTGCAAGGTACGCTCACACCCGCGCATACGTGCTCCCGACGCCGTGCCGCCCAGCCGCTGGACCCGTTCATGGCTAGGGCCCGGATCCTGCAGCTGCACCACAAAACCAGCCAGATTGCGATGAGCTTGAGCCCGCCAGCCACGTGTGGCTGGCGATGTACATTGAGTCATCCGTGATCTCCAGTGCACAGCAGTACTGGCGGAAGCACAGACTCACCCTAACAGCCGACATCGCAACACCCAGCGACTGCACTTGGGCGACGCACCTTGGGGCCTGTGCCTTGGCCTCCGGTACCCCTTGGGACATGAACGCCATGCTGCCAGGTGGGTCCAATGCAGCTGTGGACGTGGTCGTGGACGTCGAGCGAACCACGGGGACTCGTGGCGATCGGAAAGTGAGGCGTAGGAAGCGGCGAAGCATTGATCATAAAGCCCTGAGGGGGGCAATGCACACCATCGACAAGTTGTACAGGGCAAACTGTGATGCAGTCAAGGAGTCGGAGCCGTTGAAAGCCCAGATCGCTGAGCTAAAGCCAGGTCCCGCTGCCCAGCTCCGGAGTTGGGCGTTGGTGTGGCCACCTTGGTGGCCATTAACAAAGTCTTGAGAGCAGAGCTGGAGACGGCAAGGAGCAAGTATAAGCGATACAGAAGAAAATGGCGTTCGCCTGGCTGTGGCCCTGCAGCTTCTTAGCCCTCTCTGCCTCCAGCTGCGCCTCAAGGCCTCTGGACTTTTCTTCCAGCGCCTGCTTCTGCTCGCCCAGTTCCCTGACACGCAACTGACAAGCACACACACGCACTTCGCATCACTATTATGGCAATCACAACGATTCCTCACTTGCAAATCACCAGCAAAACCTCATCATTCAACATATTTTCATGACGCAGATGACTGTGTCATTATTGGCTGTGGATTCGCACCAACACAACCTGCTGGCTGCAAGGGTGTGCTCTGCATGTTCACAGCAAATGCATTCAGAGGAATGCGACTCTCATCGTTAGCTGCATGACCACCTGAGACATTACTTGATGATATTGATGGTTTCATTTTTAACTTTCATGCAGCAGCAGGGTCCACTTTCCACAGTGTGCCCCACGTGCCTGCTAACCCCACAATCCATCTGTCAGCTCGGCCTGGCAACACAAGAATCACACCCAGAGATCTGGACTGTCTTCCACCACTGTCAATGTGTGAAGCTGTACTTTGGCGGCTATCACACTCCGGGACAAGGACTTTGACAGCTGCATTCTACCGATGGGGGAAAGTAAATGCACTCAAGTCAGCCAGCCGGCCACGCCAGCAGCCCCTGAGCACGGGCACAGACAAGGCCTGAAAGCGAAAATGGAGGCAGTGCCAAAACTCCAGCACCCTACATTGGCGCCCTTGAGCTCGCCATTAAGTTGCTCCACGTGGGTATGCAGATCTGCATATGCTTTTGCTCCAGAGTCCTTGGCCCTATCCAAATCTTTGGACAGTGCTGGCAATTTGTATTGTGCTTCTGCGAGCGCTGCTATCAATCCTGCCATATCACCATCCTTCCCCTTTATGAGCTGACCAGGAACTTCCTGCCGTCAACAGTGTGCAAAGTCAGTCATGCAGGAGATGCTTTTACTGTCGCGATGAATGTGAGCAACCGCGATGAAAATTCGCAGCCACCATCGTCCCCTTTTCCAGGATATCAGCTGCCATTTTCAGCAGCGCAAGCTCACCTCAACAGTGCTGAGGGCTGCTTTGTTTGACCTCGCAAGGTCTTTGTACCGATCCTTGTCGACTTTCAGTCGTGCCACCTCAGCTCGCCCATTTTCCACTTCTTTGTGCAGTTGCAGGGAGAGGCCTGCAGCAGCAGGGCTTGTCACCTGACAGAGTCCCATACGCTACTCACTGAGTGGTACTCAAGCAGCAGCAAAGCACACACACCACATCACCTTTTCCGCAATTTGGCAAAGTCATGAGCACGCACTTCATTCGCTTCATATCCACAACTGAGCTCTGCACTGGTGTTATCCCTCCACTGCAGTAGGACCACAATGTGTAAACACGAGTGCGAAACTTCTAGGACTAGCAAAATCTCCATATCACTGTGTACTGGTTCACTTGCACCTTGCTAGTTGTGTGGCAGCATGCTATCAGTGCAAACATTTCTTGTGTGGTTCACAGCCGCACCTGTGGTGCCTGTGCCTCTGTGCAGCTCATCGATTTGGCCCTCTTGTCATCGACAGCCTTTCTCAATTTCAAGTTTCCCGTCTTCAGTTCAATAGCCTGCAGGTCTGCCTGCTCAGGACAGGACCGAAGTCGATCGCAGCTGGCCTGTGTGACACACCACCATAGAGCCTATCAATTTTGCCAAGAACTTGCCATTCATGCCAAAAACATCATCAAACACTGTATTGTTGTTAGTTTCCTTTCCAGAAGTTATCAACACATTACCGTTAGCTGGCAAAACACATTTGTCAGAACAACACTTTGTTCGCAAGTTCTGAAAACGCAGTTCTCATGACACCAACCTGCTGGGTCTGTGCACAAGCAAACATCTTTGCAGCTTCCTTCATGTCAGCTTGAAGTTGAGTGACCAGCGCCAGAACATCGCCATCTGGGCTCTTGCTGGCTTCTGGAGCCGCTGGCTGACCAGCAGAGACTCTCCGCCAGCTCAGTTCAGCGTCCCTTTCCTTCAGCGGGTGCTCCGCCAAGCTCAAGCGCTCCTCAGCTGCCCGTCGGGCCAAAGACTCCCTTTCCAGACAATGCTGCAGGTCCTGATGAGTGGTCGCTCCCATTGACTGCATGTGTTCGAGTCACCTGCTCAAGCACAGCGTCACATAAGGAGAAAAACAGCCAGATGGCTACATTCTTTTGGAGGCTGAAGAGTACATGATGGATGGATGGCCTCCACAGATACGTCCCACCATTACCACCAATTAACTGCTGCCTTCATCCGTCACTTCAGGAGAAAAACAGCCAGATGACTTCATTCTTTTGGAGGATGAAGAGCACACGATGGAAAAGATGGCCTTCCACAGATATGTCCCGTAACTGCTGCCTTCATCCTTCAAGCTAAGCAAGGGATTCGACAAATGTAATACCGTGTGATCTCTCACAGTCAGCAAATACAGCAGCAAGGTGCCCATTGCTGTCCATGCCAAGTTGCAATGTGTCTCGAACTGTGCTGTAGCAAATAAGCTTGAAAGTGGAGAGATGCTGCCGTG
Organism: Ostreobium quekettii; assembly: GCA_905146915.1. Lineage (NCBI taxonomy): Eukaryota > Viridiplantae > Chlorophyta > Ulvophyceae > Bryopsidales > Ostreobiaceae > Ostreobium > Ostreobium quekettii. The sequence continues at coordinate 8,074 of CAJHUC010001499.1, forward strand.
GCCTTTTCATGTGGTGCTTGTTTCAGCCACTCTTCCAACTAGCTGTTGACCCACACAAATTGCAACATAAACTTACATGTTTATTTCATACATGCGATATGTTATCTGAATTTAAATAAACCATGTCAATCAACAGCCAACTGTTGAAATGCTGCATCAGTAATGACAAGTTTCAATGCCTCTACATTGTCTTTCCATGATTGTGAGCAAACTGATCAAGAGAACTACAGGTGCCGAGGAGCAGGACAGCCCAGCAACTGCAAAACTGGTTTATCTCCCTCATACTGTTGGTTCAGCTGTCCAAGCACTTGATGACAACACCACAATCAACCATGTTGATTGTGCTCACGTTCGTAAGCAGTCAACATGCGCTGTTCCCAATAGGCCAGAGTGCCAGCCATATTCTGCCACTTGCAGTGTTGCCAGTGAGAAGGTTTGCTTGAGTGCGGGGCAGCCAACAAGTCATCGTGCACTTGAAAGGACGGGCAGCCATACTATATAGAATTTATAAGGGGAAGTCTGGCTTTTCATGACATCAGAGTAGTCATGGGTGACAAGGGAACAGTGCCACTATCAGATCAGTGGCTCAGGAGCATTTGACACTCCTCAGGCAATGAGCACTTTCCTACTGCACGCAGTTTCCAGCTATGGTGTAAGCTGTGTACACCAGAAGCAAGCTTCAGCAATCGAACTGATACCAATAGGTCCAGACCTGCACAAAAAGTATTTTCCATCTCCCTGTGATGCATCCAGACTACGAACACCTGGAAGATATGTCTGAAATATAGAAAGGCAGTCCCAACATTGTTTAACAGCAGAAAGGTAGTATTTCATCCTGTCTTGAGCAAACAACCAGAACCATCCAAGTAGATTCCTGCGGATGTACATGAGGCACTAGCAACGAACCTGGGGCCTGGACACAGCCGCTGCAGAAGTTCTCTTCCTGTGCTCAACAAGCAGCATCTGCTGCTCCTGAAGCTCGTTGTGCAGCTTGTCCCTCTCGCACTCCAGGCTGCGTATCTTGTCCCATTTCTCGGTGCTTGCCCTTGCCTAATAAGAACCAGACCAGATTAAGAAGCAAAGCATGGCAACAGCACACATGGGCTGCCTGATGGGTCTCTTCAGCAATACATCACCAGGCTTGTTGCTCGCCACAAACATCAAAATGTTCCAGCTTTAGTACAATGCAGAGATCCCTTCTGGGGCCACCTTGCCCCCTCACCCCAAACCTGCCCCCGGCCACACACCCTCAGCACAGAATACGAACATCTACCTGCGCATGTTCCCCTTTCTTGTGCACCATGGAGCAAACGGATTCCAGTTCTTTCACCCTGTCGTTGCTGACCACCAATCTGGCCCTGAGCACCCTGTTCTCTGCTTCCAGCTCTTCACAGTGGCTTGCTCGAGACTTGGCCTGTGCTGCCTGGCACATCACACCGTTGCATTAAAACTGCACCAAACTGGACCTATTGGAGACCCAGTCAGCTTCTGGTAAATCATGCTTCCTGCAGCTATGGCCGTGCCAAGCAACACAGGGCCCCCGGATCTGTACAGAAACTCACGCAGACTTTTTACCCCCACAATGCAAAAAAATGCCTCTATGTACAGCACAACATATCGTTGTTCTGCACCAAGGGATGGCAACAAACTACAGACGACTTCAACAGTGATAACGACAATAATGAACATGTGCTGGTGGTGCCTACAATCCTCAGCGCAAGGAATTCTCAGGGATGCGAACTTCGCACCTTCAAGGTGCAGATGTCCACAGAAAAACTCTTCCTGCTTCAAGTCCACAACACATGCACAAGCTGGTCGGGATAAGAGAGTGAAGGAATGCCATCAAAGCAGCAAATCCTCACTATCCCGTGGGCATCTGCATGTGCAGCCCAATGTCTTATCTGGGTACTGGGGTGAGACAGAGGTATATCAAGGCGATATGCCATAATGATAGCACTGGCCAGCACCATTCCGGAACTCCGTATCTATTCACTGCACTTTTGGGTTTTACGTCCCTACTAAACACAACAGAGACAAGAAGGGAGTTCGATAAAGGTTTGGATGCAACGGCCCAGAGTTGCAAAAGCGCCGCGCTGGAGCCATCGCCCGGCTTCTGGCCCTGCGTTGCCTTGGTCACCTGCGCCGAGAGCTTGCGGTCGCCCTGCCCCTTGGGTCTGGAGTCCCCCGACCTCGCTGAGCCCGTGGATTTCAGGTCGCCCATAGAAAAGCCCTTCGACACACGCGGGCCTGGGTGCGGCGCCCAGCGTGGGCCCTGCCCCGACTCCACAGTTGGTCTCTGACAGGCTGCCCATCGACCACATAAGGCATGACCCCCCGCAGTCGCCGGTGGACAGCGTCTGGCTGTCGTAGGCACTGTGCGTCTGCGCCTTGAACACGGATACCGGTGTGGCTCTCGAACACCGACGCCGGGGGGCTCTCCCTGGTGACCTCACTGCGGGAGATCTCACATGACAGCACCTCCACATCGGGGTGCAGGTCCACGCCGCCGCGCGGCCCAGCTCGATGGGATCTTTGAAAGAGAACCATGCGTGTGGTTGCTAGCGGAGCGGGGTCCGCGTAGAAGGTGTCAGGTCTAGGGTATACATGTTGAATGCGTCGGCCGACACCTCCTGCATCATCACACCCGCCACTCCACCCTCAGGACATTCCAGCAGCCAATCCCGGCGGCTTGTGTCCCGGCAATCGCCCGACCCTGCTAAGACACCCAGTCGCCCCTTGCCTGTCACACAATCCGCCCCAGCCCTCTTGCAATTGCTGAAACCTACCTTCGCCCTCTATGACACGGATCCCTTAACAGCACTCCGCCCTCAGGGCATTCCAGCAGCCAATCCCGGCGGCTTGCGTCCCAGCGATCGCCCGACCCTGCTACGACACCCAGTCGCCCCTTGCCCTTCACACAATCCGCCCCAGCCCTCTCGTAATTGATGAAACCTACCTTCGCCATCTATGACGCGGATCCCTTAACAACAGCGCCGCGTCCCGCCAGGCAGCAGCAAAGTCGCCACTGCAGAACATGCCGCTCTCCTTGCGCGCCCCCATCTCCGATTTGGAGCGAAGGGCAGCCGGGGAGCCTGGTTGGGGTGGCGGCACGCGTCGGGGTGCCGATGGCGGCCGACGGGCGCCGGGGGTGCCGATGCATGCCGATGCATGAAATAAGGGACGGTGAATGCGCAGGCAGGCACGGCTGCACAAGGGACATGGCGAATGAGAGCCCACAAATGCCCACGCGGGATCCCGGCTGCGTGGGTGGCGTGGGGGGAGCCCGATGAGCCCCGACGTGGGCGCACGTCGGGCGTTGGACACGCCGGCAGCGGCGGGGCGCGTGGGAGGCACGCGACGGGTAGCCACGCCGACCGACGTGGCAATCCCGATGCGCAGGCCACAGGCCGACACGGCGGGCGGCCGCCGAGGCGGGCCACGTCGGTCCCCGTCCAGGGGCCGGCGCCTGCCCATGGCATTTGCGAATGCCGACGCCAGCCGACGTCATGGAGCGGATGCCCACGCAACTCAACGCGGCCGACGTGGGCAGTCCGACGATTCTGTAACACGAGTGTATTGTTTTGATAGCACCAATAAGGGACGAAAAGTCCTGGCCCCCCAAATTTGGGGCCCGAAGGTAGCTCCGGTCCACCAGGCCAGCACTGAATTTTAGCTCTAAGCTATGGCGAGCTACACGATCAGGGCCTTGAGAACGCGATTCTTATCGCTGCACTTCCTCACAAGCACCATGCCGATCTTCTGTATCAATAGCATGGATAGTTTTGCACGGGCGGCTCTGTTTCGCCGCCGCGAACGCATGCTCCTCGAAACTGCGAAAACGGCCGTTTTCGCGAAATCGTTGAAAAACCGATGGGTTTCTGGCAGGAGGACCCTTGCTACAAAGTACTGCCAAATTATCAATATTTAACAGATTGACTTGAAATTTTGACCGTATACTCTTAAAAGGTAAGTACAGCTTTGGACAAAATTTAACTTAAAAACTACAATATATGATGGAGAAATGATGCGCCAAATTCGTAGAGGACATTTAATATGGGACGGAGGAAGTATAAGGCACTCCCCCTTGTCTGATAAAGCCATTCCATCAACTTTGTCTTCACAACCATGCTCATCTGCTGTGCGCAGCGACAAAATGTCCATAGAGCAGTTGTTGAGGTGCAGATGTTGTATCACATACGTGTTGTATCACATACGTGTTGCTGTATACAACCCCAATGTGTGGAGTCCTGGCAGCTGTTGGCACCTACGACTCTATTGGAAGGAAACAAACCTTGAGATGTGAACTCTTAGTGCTTGTACGCTGCAGGTGATCATCAGGAAGGGGCTTGCTGATTGACAGGCTGGTTGCATCGGAAGGTATGCAAAGGATGCATGTGGCAATCTTTGGCTTGTGGCAATGTCAGCAATCCATTGTTCCAGTAGTCGCCACAGTCCTATACCAATTGTCTTTCTGTTGCAATGTATACATACTATGGTACTCTGGTGGTGGGATATTTGCAGTTGTAGTCAGTTACTAAATTCACATTGTGAGTGCAAGGGCAGCACTCCCTTCTCAGTATTTTGCAATATATTCCCTTTTGGAAAATGTGTGTCACTTCCAGATGCAGAATTCCAAAACATGGACCCAAGCGACAGGAGGCACACTGTCTGGGCAAGTGTGATTGTCTAGGTGGCTATGCGCAACACAATAGGTTATATCCATTTGCCCACGAATGGTTGAATGCTGGAAAAATATCCAATACAAAATGTATTTTCCCAAACATATGACCACGACAAGGAAATGTCACACAAACTACTTAGAATGTTATTAAAAAATGTACATGACACAAGGGCACTTGCCAAACCAAGTATTCGAGTAGAAAAATGAAACTTGACCTTTGATGTGTCCAAAACCAACCTAATAGCACAAAACCACTAAACTCTTGTAATATTGCAGAGATGGAAACACGACCCAAAACGCCACTATAAAAAAAGTCCTGTGAAGGCAGTGACATCAGCATACTAGTGAACGGCTCCAAAGAGAGCTTGGAATCTAGCTTGCGCACCTCAATTTTACTCTGCATTGTTTATGGTGATGTCACTGCCTTCACAAGACTTTTTTTGTTAGTGGTGCTCTGGGTTGTGTTTCCATCTCTGCAATGTTACAAGGGTTTAGCGGTTGCTATTAGGTAGAGGTGGCCCCATCTGTCCGTCCCCAACAGAATTTGGTTGGCTCCGTTAAAATTCTGTACAATCAACAGAATTTATGAGGGAGCCATAGAGAAAAAAAGCGTTTTACAGAAACGGGTAGGGCCATACTGACGTCAGCATAGACAGCTACAGAAATCCACACAGCCTTACAGAATGGAACCACGTGTTACAGAATTTGTGCCGCCGTCTATGGATGATAGGCCCCGAGCAAGAACGGAATTGGACGGGCCTCTTGCGCTGCGAGAGCCCCGCAGCATTATGCCGTGATGATGTGTTCTGTGTGTGTGCTGCCTCCGGCCAAGTACCGGCAGCGATCGCTGCCGGGAAGGGCCCGCATTTATGATTTATAGTACGCTGTGATAATGCGTTCTGTGTGTGTGCTGCCTCCAGCCAAGTACTGGCAGCGATCGCTGCCGGGAAGGGCCCGCACTTATGATTTATAGTACGCCGTGATGATGTGTCCTGTGTGTGTGCTGCCTACGGCCGAGTACCGGCAGCGATCACTGCCGGGAAGGGCCTGAGCTAAGTATTAATAATTTGCCAATCGAGTCAATTGAAGAATGGAAAATAGCTGAATGGCATGTCGGGCGGCACTTTGTCAAGGCACATCCAGCTTTCCTGGGCGTCATGACCACGCCTCTATTCGCGGCAAGCTTCCAGAATCTCAAAGTTTGTGATGGATGGCAACAGAATGCCAGGAAAGGCAACGGAAAAAAACATCTTTATAGAAATTGGTGGCTGCAAACACCCCCTTGACGGACAGCTCCAGAGCCAAAAAACTGGAAGCTGATGTGGCATGAACGGCTACAAAAAACCGGCCCCGGCAAAACAACAGAAAAGTGACAGACGGATTTTTTGTCTTGAAAAAAATACAGAAGTAAAATAACAGAAAAAAATCTGAGCGGCCACGTCTACTATTAGGTTGGTTCCAGACACATCAAAAGTCAAGTTTTTTTTCTTACTTGAATATTTAGTTTGGCAAGTGCCCTTGCACCATGTGCATCTTTTTCATGACATTCTAAGTAGTTTGTGTGAGATTTCCTTGTCGTGGTCATATGTTTGGGAAGATACATTTCGTATTGGATGCTTTTTCAGCATTCAACCAGTCATGGGCAAATGGACATAGCCTATTGTGTTGCGCCACCTAGACAATCACACTTCCCCTAATAGTGTGCCTCCTATTGTTTGGGTCCATGTTCTGGAATTTTGCATCCAGAAGTGACATACATTTTCCAACAATAATATGTTTCAAAATACCGAAAAGGGAATGCTGCCCTTGCACTCACAATGTGAACTTAGTAACTGACTACACTTGCAAATGTCCCACCACCAGAGTATCATAGTATATATACATTGCAACAAAAAGACAATTGGTATGGGAATGTGGCGACTACTGGAACAGTGGATTGCTGACATTGCCACAAGCCAAAGATTGCCACATGCATCCTTTGCATACTTTCCAATGCACCCAGCCTGTCAATCAGCAAGCCAACCTGTCAATCAGCAAGCCCCTTCTCAGCGATCACCTGTAGCATGCAAGCACTGAGAGTTCACATCTCGAGGATTGTATCCTTGCGATAGAGTCCCAGGTGCCAACAGCTGCTAGGACTCTACACATTCGAGCTGTACACAACAACAAGTATCTGATACAATATCTGCACCTCAACAACTATTTTGTGGACATTTTGTTACTACACATAGCAGCCGAGCATGCTTGTGAAGGCAAAGTTGATGGAATGGCTTTACCAAACAAGGGGGGTGCCTTATATGAATTTGTGAGGTAAAGAGAATCGCTAATTTGGCTTTATCACATGGCTATTTCACTGCACAACCAGCAATCGACCAGTGGTGGGCAAGAAACACTGCCTATTGTGCTATGCATGGCCACCTGCACATTCACACTTGCCCAATCATTGTGCCTCTTGTTGATGCTGATGTGAGACAACAAATTAGCAAGCACAACCAGGATATTAATCTCGGTTATCAGCACAAATCGTGGTTTTTACCACAAGCATGCTGGTGTTTGAATGTCCCTACTGCTTGTACAAGTAGTGACTTTCACATGTGACTTCCTGCATCCACCATGGCAGATTCAACTTGAACATTTTATGTGCCTTCCATGTTCTGACACGCAACCCAACAGCCACAAAAAATAGGTGGGACACCGGGCTGGAAACTGCTCCCCATGACCGTTTGCTGCCGCAGTCTGCCCGTCTGTGCTCTAGAGGCAGCTTTTTTTCTCATTGCATGTGCGCTCCTATGAGCCAGGCTGGCAGCAACCCAGTTGCACCAATACAAAAATTGTTAATCGCAGCGACTGATTTACTACTCAGCAGCAAAAAATTCGCAGGGAACCTGCCTAAAAATTTTGCACAAAAAACTAGACGAAAGAAGTTCTATTGCCCCCCTGCGACCACCTCCAGTTATTGGTTCATTAGGTGACTCCCAAACTTATTGATGACTTTTAGGGAAGGCAATTGTGCTAATTTGAAACTGCTTCGCAATGGGACCAACCACAAAAGGCACGGGACCACATGCATATTTCTGCTCTACTGGCTAGCCGCGCATCACTGCCAGGGAAATGACCAGCCAAAGAGCAGCTCCCACCCCCAAGCGTCAGCCACATCAATTGCATCTGATCACTGTGCGGGCACTCCGGCCCCCTCCCTCGCGCCCATGCAGATTGCCTCCCGGCAAAGCTCCACCCGCCTACTATCATTTCAACAATAACGACAGCCACCGCAGCATGATTCATGGTGTTCAACCAGAGCCAGCGCTACATCAATCAGAGTAGGCGCATGTGAGAAAGATCGGAGCACAACGACCCCGTCCTTCTGATGCCTAAACCAAGCCGCCCAACATTGTTTCACCTTAACAAGATGGCCCCCATTTGGCCAATGAATCAGATTCCTTGTTCCTCTGCTCTTGCATGATCACCAAGTGCCGCCTAATGCTCTTTCTCATATGGCGCCCTGCTAGCCGGCGCATGCTTAATCTCCTTCAGCAATGACCAACACTCTGTGAAGGGGTCCATGGGTGTCTAAGGATAGGCTGAGGGTTGGCATCCCCGACTTTAGGGCGCCAATGTGCGCAGCCAACAGCCCCCATCGCCCTGCAGGTGCGTTGCTTTACGGGTTTGGATAGAGTCGCTCGCGGGTGCCACTAGAAGTAGATGGGGACTCACCAAAGGTTAGTTCTGTCTGACCGGGAGTAGAAGGTAAGTGAGGCTGTGTGTTTTACATATGACAAAAGGTAGGGTTAGCACCTGCCAAGGGATTTTCTGAATGCAGAATTGCAAGTTACCATATTCACCCGGCATTAGTAGACACCCCTTATTAGTATCGACCCCCCTCTTAGGGGGTGGAAACCATGTTAATATCCATGACCCGGTATTAGTATCCACCCCCACACAGAGACGGAAATGAGCGAAGGGGCTGATGGTGGTAAGGGAAGTTGGCGACTGGTGTTGGAGCACGAGGCCCAGACTGGACCAAGCCAGGTTCCCTGTGATTCACGCATCGACAGGGACGATCGGGCTGGGGTGGATACTATCAAGGAAGAACTTGGAAGGGGGCCTGCAAAAAGGCCGCATGGTCGATTGCCCACTACTGGCGGTCTCAATGCAGGATCGCCGGGCAGTGACCAATGCCGCGGGGCCCGATCAAAGAAGCGGTCGAGAAATTAAAGCTGCCTTAGTTTCTGGATTTAGTCAACTTGCTCCCCAGCCGGCCAGAGCAGGTTCCGGCCTAGCGGTTGCCAAGAGAGCCCCAAGCCTCAGCGCCAGGAATGAGCAGACAAAGGTGCTGGTCAGGGCGGCCGCCGTTGCGAGACACCGCATTGCAAAACTGCGCGCAAAACGCTGCGAGGGCCGGACCCATCCCCAATTCGCACATCCCAATGGCTACCAGGTCACAAACCCAATCAAAGATCCCATCAGCCATCCCAGCCGCCATCAGCCTAGCAAAACGCCGTGTGTGAAGCCTATCACCATGATGTGGCGCCCCGGCGAGTCGAGACCCATGGTGGTCCTCATTCTTTGCATTGCAAAGGCAAACGCGCCTCCAGCATTTCAGCGAACCCCTGTTGGCCCCAATCGCCAGTCGCCCCCACCCGGTGTAGTCCCAAGTGCAACCGCCCGGCCCACCTCCCGCGAAGAGGCTGACAACGTTCAGTAATAGAGTTGTTAGTTTCGCTCATTTCTGGGCATTTCACGGCCTATTGGTCAAAAGTTTTCTTTGTCTACTCCTTGGGAACAGAGATCCAAACCGCATTAGTATACATGACCCATTGTTAATATCCCCTGCTCATTTTTGGGGTCCAATACACGCCTACTAATACCGGTAAATACAGTATTGCATGTATGTTATGTATTACCACAAGTGTTTGTAAGTTGGGCTGCATTTAGTTAAGTGTGCATAGAAATTGTGTAGTAGGTGCTTACATGAAAGAATGTTGCACTTTTCCATGGTGAGAAAGCTCTTGGAATGTTGCTGATTGTGGGGTTGGAGCGCGTGAGTGTCAGACTGGTCCATCTTGGTCTGAATTACTCACACCGGCAGATTTATGGTGTGGAAGTTGAGCAGTTTGCATGCATATGCTTAAAACTGTAGTAAAACAATGTTTCTGTGGTCTTTATTACAAGTGGAAAGTTGGTCAAGGGCTGGCTGGCCTGGTGTGTATGACTGACTAATACCGGCACATAAAGCATGTGAATGGAGCCTTCTTTGGGTTAGCATCTCGTGTGTTCCGAGGGCAGCAGTTTTCTGCCCAGTTTCGCACTAACCACCACTAAGTACTTGCGAGTACGGTGGGAAGTGTACTGCTGCAACAAGCTTTCGTGCAAAACGTCGGTAAGGTCCAAATAGGAGCATTTGTGCGCAACGTTGTTGTTATGTGATTATTTTGGCGAAACGGTTGTGCGCAGGACTGGACGTCTGAAAATGGACGTGTTTGTGCGAAATATTGTTGTATTTGAGTATACAACAAACAGGAGAGGGAGCGTGCATTTACAACACACGTTCAGCGATACACAGCACAATCTCAAAAAAGTGGTTACAAAAAAATTACAACACAACGTCCGCTCCCAAGTGGGGAGTCAACACCCACCGACCCCACCCCTCCGCGCAGCCCCACAACCTCTACCATCCGCCGCGCCGCCCCTCGTGCTCGCACTCCCCTGGCGGACCACGCCACTCCCCCCCGCCATCCACCTCGTCCCGGTACCCCACCCCCTCCCCACCCCACCGCCCTTCACCCCCCTCTGCCAAACCACCCGCCGGGCCGCCCTGTCCCCCTGCACCCGGCGGGTTGGCGGCCGGCATGGCGCGTGCGTGGGCCAAGGCCGGTCGGGAGCATCCCACCGCATATCCACCCCCCCGGGGGGGGCGGAGCGCCCGCCGGCCCTCCGAAAAGCCTCCATGAAAGTGTCAAGGAGGCCGGGGCTGCCCACGTGCTCAACGCCGCCCCCCCGCCGGACCAACCCAGCAGACGGCCGACTGCCGCCCTCCACTGCCACGCCGGCCGCCCTGGCACCCGCCGCCACGCCTGCCTCCGCAAGGCCACCCGCCCATGGAGCTGGCCATGACCGGAGGGGGAACGGGGATGCTGCGCCGGCCCCGGCGGCACCGGCGGCCCCCGACCCAGGGCGGGGGCGGACCCACCCACCGCCAGGCCCACCATTGCGGTCGCGGCGCAGGCGGCGGCCACGGGGCCGCGGGGCTCCGCGCCGGTGGGAGGGGGGCCCGCGGTCACCCAGCACCGCCGGCCCTTGTTGAGCCAGCAGGCCTTGCAACCAAAGACGAGCTCGGCGGGGGTGACGGCGGCCTTGAACCATGGGCAGGGCGGGTGGACGGTCCGCCCGAGCTTGTCCCACTGCCCCGCGCATCTCCAAACATCCCCCCAGGAGGGGACGCGCATCCTCAGTGTGACGGAGTCCCTACGCCACAACAAACAAACACCTAGTACAGCATTCCTGGGCCACTCAGTGATCCTTTGCGCGCGTCGCGTGCGCAAACACCCTTTGCGCGCATCGAGCGCGCAAATAAAAGAAAGAAAAAATAAAAAAAATTAGAAAAAACCCCAAAAATTGATTGTTTATTCTTTTCTCCGTTTCCGGTCCACTCACCCTCCGTCAGCAGCCGCCTCCTCTGAGGGGTCGATGGCTGGCGCCGCCACATCCGGCGGACCGGGGGCCACAGGTGCTTGGCGCGAGGGGCCTGCCCCATGCCCCCACTCCCTGGGCGCCTGCGGCGGGGCATCGGTTGCGCCGCCCAGGGCGCGGACCGAGCCTCCAGCAACCGGATGGCGGC
>CAJHUC010001500.1:0-15435 GCA_905146915.1 Ostreobium quekettii
AAAAAGAGGCAACTGAAACGGTAGAGGCCAAAGATCTAGCCTCCAGGATCCGTCGGGCCTATGGCGAGGATCCCCAGCTTGCGTCTGTTAGACAGCAGCAAGATATGCGCTGTACAGACGGGTTGTGGCTGCGAGGCACTCAGGTGTATATCCCTGAGTCTCCCAGTCTGCGGACTGAGATCTGCCAGTTGGCTCATGACCATCCAAGTGCTGGGCACTTTGGTCAAGCTAAGAACCCTGGACTTGGTCCAGCGGCATTACTGGTGGCCAGGAATGCGACGAGAAGTACACCAGTACGTCGATACTTGCCTGGTTTGTCAACAGGCTAAGTACCCTCGTCATAAGACCCCAGGCTTATTACAGCCACTGGGCATTCCTGAGGAGCCATGGACAGAGTGTCCATGGACTTCATTACACAACTGCCAAAAACTAAGGGAGGTCATGATGCTATCGTCGTGTTCGTCGATAGACTGACCAAAATGGTCCGCCTCGCAGCTACGACCACCGAGCTCTCCGCAGAAGGAGCAGCTGACCTGTTGGTGCAGAATGTGATAAGGCGCCACGGCCTCCCCTCTCAGATAGTGTCCGACAGAGACGTTCGGTTCACTTCCAGGTTTTACCGGTACCTGGCCGAGAGGTGGAAGATCCAGCTCAACATGAGCACTGCGTACCATCCACAGACGGATGGCCAGACCGAAGTCATGAATCGGGTTCTGGAGGATTACTTACGCAGCTATACGCGTTCTGACCATGACGCGTGGGATGAACTGTTAGCCATGGCCGAGTTTGCAATGAACAACTCGAAAAACAGTTCCACCCAAGAGACCCCGTTCTATCTGAATTACGGGAGGCACCCAAGGAGTCCCTTAGCTCTTGGTGTGCAAATTTGGAAGCCTTTAAAAGGCTATGACAATCTGAATGCCCGCGGCTTGGCAGTGGCCATTGAAAGGGCACAGCAACCTTATTTGAGGCAGTCTGGTACACCCCTCGTGGAGGGATTACCAGCAGTGACACGATTTGATCACCGTGTCCAATCAGCGCTGAAAGAGGCCAGGGCGTGCTTAGATAAAGCACGAGATAGGCAGTCAAAGCATGCTGACCGCCATCGGAGAGAGGTGTCGTTTAGTAAAGGAGATGACGTCCTCCTTTCGACACAGCATATTACTCTCAAACACCCTGGAACTCGAAAACTATTACCGAAGTGGATTGGGCCCTTCACCATCCTCGACCGGATAGGTTCTGTCGCATATCGACTAGAACTCCCGGAAAGCATGCATAGGATACATCCAGTATTTCATGTATCAAAGATTAAGCCTTATAAGGCAAGTGGCAGAGTACAGCCACCCCCAGTACCTATCGAGATCGAAGGTGAACTGGAGTATGAAGTTGAACGTATCCTTGATAAAAGGATTAAAAAGCGTGGGAGACGCCAAAACTATGTTGAGTACCTTGTCAAATGGCTGGGATATGGACATGAGCATAACAGCTGGGAATCAGCCAAGTCAGTTGCAAATGCACAGGAATTGGTTCAGGCATTTGAAAATGGCAGAACACCTGTGATGCGAATGCAAACTGCATGAAGTACGGGATGTACATACTGAAACATGCTCATGTGTGCTTATGCTTTTGACAGGTTCTCTTGCGTTGGGCCCAGAAAAACACTGGGTATACTGCCCCCCGTGCGAGGACACAATTCGCCCACATGAACGCCATGTCAGTGAACATCCTCAACGGGGAGAGGTTGGACACCGCCGACCCCTACGTGCCATTTCCCCGTGCGCCTGAGCGTGCACGCGGACGTGGGCGACGGCAGGGTGCCGCACCGGGCCGATCTGTACCGGCGTGGGCTTTTGGTGGTACTCGGCATCGTGGTCGCCGATGAAAGGCCGGGAGGTCAAACATTTCCAGCCACTTGGCTGAGGAAGAGTTTTAATGAGGGTTGTAAAGGCCGGGACGGTCATGTAAAACAACCACTCTTTCTCTTCATCCAAAATTGTTTTGTGTGTTGTGTTTTGTTAACTGGGCATGTGGCAAATCGCACAGCCAGTTCCACCAACATCCATACAATGTTTCTGCTCCCGTATTCCCTTATATTGGGACGAGGACGCCCCTCTCCCTGAGGGGGACGAATGTTACGCGCACCGGCCTGATGTGGGAGACGTCCTACTAATGGCCCTTGGTGTGGGGGACGCCCTGCCCAAGGCACGTACTATTCCTCACCAATGTAACCTTTATCCATATTAGGATACGGGAGTAGGAGGGGTGGTCCCGCCTAGGTGCCCTGTAAGGACCTAGGTGCCCGGCGAGGCGGGTCCGCGGCTCAAAGAGGGCAGGAACCCCACACCCACATCCTATTCGTAACAGACGGCACTCTCAATTGCATAACATATCCCTTATAGAGATATGATGCAAAGTTGCATTCGAACCATGAACCACATGTGTCAACACAAATCAAGTATGCAAAGCACTACAAACTGCATTATTTTATATACTCGTCAATAATTTATGCATTATACATGTGATTGAATGCAATCCATGCATATGCACTCAAATGCATATGTTATGGACAAGTACCACGTTTGGGGACAGTGGACAATTCATTGGCCCTTACAATTGAACAGGCAACTTTGCCTACGATGAATTATGCGGCTTAGTCTACCCTTCCCAATTGAGTTTTCCACCCTTGATTCATCGTCAAGAGTCTTCTCACCTTGCCCAATGCACGTTTGCATAGTGAAGTTGTAACACCTCCCCCCACATGGGAAAACACAGCCAATTCCCATAAGATTAGTGCCAATTTATTGCTCTGTGCATATCCCTCCATACGCCCATAGCATCATGCTGAATTGGCATGTATAAGTAGTCATACCTTCTCCATTTCATCATAATATTCATTGATTTTATCTGGCCAGCGTTGCGACTATGCTAGCACAACCGCGGCGCCACAATCCATGCTAGCCTACCTACAAGAGCTGCAGGTTTTCAAGCTTTCCGGTAATAGATTGGACATCTTGCACTAGTGGAAATGGCTATCTCTAGGGTGCCAAGTGGCACTAAATGACGCCTACTGGGGAGCCACTCGGACGTGTCCTTTGAACCCTCCAGCTCAGCCAATGCTCTAGAAAGCGTCCTAGTGGCGTCCCAGTAGGCATCATTTATTATCACCGGGCATCTCAGAAATGGACAGTTTCACTAGTTTTACAGCACGAGGCTTGTAGGACAAAAGCAACTTTTTGTATATATAGGAATGTTCATGATGCCACAAAATGACCGCCATTTTAGTTGGTGATCACTTATGTAATTGGCATACAATAGGCATCTACTATATGCGTTGCACACGCTGCGTGCATGGGATGGCCCGAGTATGCCACCATTGCTAATATAGAAAAGAAAAAGAAAATAAAGAGAAAACACTTTAAAAATGGGTTGTGAATGGACAAACGCAAAACTTAGGAGTGAGAACGAGGGCGGTGCAAGGTTAGGGAGACAAGGGCTAGATGTGAGATACCACCCTGTGTTCACACCAGATTCATATTGCCATTCAGCACCCCGAACTGATTAGATTCAATAAGAATCCTAGGAGGTCTTGGGCCTCAAGGGCACAGGCTGGCACGTGGTTTCTCCACGCGCACCCCGTGCGATGGATCGACGATCCCTTCTGCGGTTGGCTAGGCGTAATCGGCACGGTCGCTTGATCGATCTTGATGCGGCGCGGACGTGGTGGGCCCCTTGGCGGAACGGCCTCTGCGGTGCATCAGCGGGAAGGGCGGATTGGGTCCAGCGTTGCCTTGCGTGCGGTTCACAGGCAGGTAGTGACAGCAAAATGGGATGTTCGTTACAGAGTTCCCAGTGTCTTGTCCCCGCAGCACACAGCACAGTTACATAACCCTCAAGTCACCCTGTACTTAAACCACCGTCCCCACAAGCACCCAGACCGTCCCCAAAGCCCTCATTTCAATGCAGCAAAATGGCCTGAAAATGGCCAAAATCTCAAAATCGCCTCGCTGTGCTCGATACTCCCCCAAGGCGCGGATAATTGGTCCGCGCGCCTTTGCGTCGCATCTCACTCCACTTGAATAAAGAACCAAGGACAATGTTAACACAACACAAGCTGTGTAGGTAGATTGGGATGGTCTGATCAACTATTCGCTAATCTAAGAAAGTCCATCTAGGTTGTCTGACCTGATGAGGAGTGATATCTAGTCTAGTAATCTACATGGAAAAATGGGTTTTCATGTGATGTGTGAGGTTACGTTCAAGGTGGGACTTTGAAATGCACTTACACACATAGGGTTGACATGGCATGTGCA
This sequence comes from Ostreobium quekettii, assembly GCA_905146915.1. NCBI lineage: Eukaryota > Viridiplantae > Chlorophyta > Ulvophyceae > Bryopsidales > Ostreobiaceae > Ostreobium > Ostreobium quekettii. Next base: position 4,311 of record CAJHUC010001500.1, read on the forward strand.
TTGGCTCTGTAGAATATCAGAGTCTAGACACGGTGTTTGTCTTTGCATCATGCAAGGCAGCTTTTAGCGCTCTCACTATAATCACTTGCATGCATTAAAAGTCATAGGCCAAGATGGCCATGACAAGTTTAGCACATCACAAGGGTGAGGGAGTGAGAGTCAGAAGTAGGTTGATGCCCCTCAACCTGTGTGTTTATTGTGTGTTTTACACTTGACCTAAGGTTGGTTGTGCAAGCCACACTGAGTTGGGTCAAAGTGCTTAGTTGTTAAGGGAAAAGTTGATAAGAGTTGGCCTGGTAGAAGAAAAGGAAAACATGAGAGGATAGTGGTCGTTTTGAAAAGACAAATGCACCAGATTGTGCATGGTACTATGGAAGGGCCAACAACTCGTCCATTGGTTCTGAATAGGGAGGGCTGATTGTATGTCATACTCTTTACAAGGGTTGATTTATCTTTAAAGTGGTTGTGTGTGTAACACCACTTTCTTTTCTATGTTTGCACAGCTGTTGATGTGCTTTTTATAGCCCATGAGCCACGCCCACCTTCCTTTGGTGGTATGGGACACAAGGGAGGAGTGGCAATGTGGTGTGAGGGGTTTGCACAGGTGCAAGGACCCATTTTGTGTATTCATAATAGTATAGAATTTCAATAACTGGAAAAGGGGGCCAGTTGTTGAGGTTCTCTTGCAAGAGGCTTTTTAACCTTGTGCAGGCATGTTTTGGAACGTGTTCTTGATCAATCTATTGGGTTTAGTCTTATGCCTTTGTAGTGGTTGAGTAATGTCAAAGGGTTGGAGATGTTGCTCAGTGTGGCTACATATTTTATGTTTTGGATTTTGGCCTGTGTGCATTGCCCCATTGCAACATGTCTTTGTGTTTCAATTACTAGACAATACTTTAAGACGCTCAACTACTGCTATGGCATTTTGTTGTATACGGGAAGCGCAGCCCCGTCCTGAAAATGTGTAAAATTATCCTAATTGTGTAACCATTTTGATGACGCCGGTGTTGCGGTTGTGGGGTGGCCTGGACCATTTGAAGGGTCAAGTGGACGCTTTGAGAAGGTCAGATCAGTGTGCTTTGTGGACGTGCAAATGCAGTTTACTGATTGATAGGTGTGCGTGTGGCTGTGAGCGTTGGGCACCACGTTAGGCCATACAACACTTGAGGTGTCCCAGGCATAAAAAGGAGCCCCATAGCACCACAAAGAGCCACACCACAAGACGTCCGCTGAGAAAGCGAGCTGAGGGTGTTAGCCGATGAGGCCATGCACCCGCTCTCAGAGTGGCAAGAGGGCGGACACGCCACCCAACAAGAGCTCTATTCCAGTGACACGCCTGTTAGGCTGTTTGTCTAACGGTTTCTTGAATGCATTCTTCGATTCCAACTCGGGGATGGCCACAAACGCAACACAGGGCGCCGAGAATGCGGCTGCCACATAACCAAAGCAAAGCGCATGGGACAAGAAGACCGGGGAGGTCCCAAAGAGGCAGCGTGGACCAGTAAAGAAGGCCCGAACGGCGCACACCATAGTAAGCCGCCGATGGCTCGCCATCAGAGATCTGCACATCAAAATCCATAGGCACGGAGATGGTGCTCCCTTAAGGGTGGCCGCAGCCACATAAGAAGTGTACAAAGATGTGAGCGTAAAAATGAAAATTCCAACACATGCCCAAGTCAGAAAGGTATAGAATGGGTTTGGTTTGTAATGTGGCTGTGTGGTGCAGTGGTGTGTGTACATGCAATCTGTGTAAAGGTGCACTATGAGGCTCCAAACTGGTGTTTGGTGTCTGGTGGCTCCAAACTGGTCGAGAATGCACACAAAATGTGCTGATGGGCTGTAGTTGTGCACTATACAAAGTGGCGGGCCTTGTCCTGCCAGGAGAGAAGGCATCAAACACATTTCTGTGTGCTCAAATTGTAGTCTCAGGCACTAAATGTTGTTAAGTTAGCACGTGGTCCATTCAGTCGGGCAGTGACACCTTGGCTCGCGGGTGTTCAATCACAGCTGCCCCTTGACTTTGGCGGCCAGAACCGTATATTGGAAAAGACCTTCTGGCACGAAAATATTACCAGCGGACCTCCATAAGGCTCTGCAATTGAAAGGAGCCATTCGTCAGAGCCGAGTACCAAGCGCTCGTCCACGGTATGACTGTGATTTCAGATTTTGCAGCAATGCGGACCAAGTCAACATTAATTTGATATGTTGCGCCCAATGAAATGTCAAGGTGCTTGATCCAAATGTGCCATTATCATACGAATGAAAAGTTACTTTACACAGACTTGTCCTTACAATGAGGAGCATTCGTGTCAAGCACTTGGGCGTCGTCTGCATGGCGACAATGCGCACCAGGTGGCCGCATCAACTCGCGCCAGTGATAGAATCCGATTTTCATCACAATTCAATGAGTGTTTTAGTAGCTTTGTGGACACACACTGTTAGGCAACCACATGCTTTCTAGCAGCAGTGTGAGCGAGCAGCCACTCGCTAAACAGCACCGTGCGTGGACGTGGCTCAATGAAGCGGTGATGCGAGCAGCAGTCAAAGACCTGCAAGCAGAACGGTGTCTGGAGCAGCCTTCGCTGTGCTCCACAATTTACGATGCAGCCCTTCAGCCCATCAAACCTCCATGTGGTTATTCTCCGTGGCAGCTACAAGCGGCTCTGGAGGCAGTTCGTCTCAACACCTGATCGCCACAACACTCCGTCAATGCATCCTCTTCCGAAGTAGGTTATCATGGACGTGCACCGGATGTCTGCCCTTTCAAGATGGAGTCAACTATTCGCACTGGTGCTTGCCCAAATAATAAAAGGCAGTACAGAGGGCAAAACGCCATTCCCAAATGCGTCTCATAATATCCTATTCACTGAAGAGGCGAGCCTACAGCTACCCACATCCAGTCCCATTGCCTGCATGACAATGACATTGTGCAGAATCCAGGCGTTCTGACAGATCCCAGCAGTTATGTGGCGTGTCTTTGGATTCAAACATACTATCGGACAGACATTGTGGACGAACACCAGTGGAAATGCCTTTTGTCAAAAGGCTCAATGAGCGCAAGCTGGAGCTGCGCAATGTCGTGGCATATGCAATGCATCAGATTGAGCTAAGGCAACGCTCACCTATGGCTATGCGTAGTCTAAGCATTCGTCCACAGTTGTCAGTGTTGGACACACCGAAATCCCGTTCTTCACTCTCTGCTGCAGGTCAATGTCCGACCGATACGCGAATTCTACCAAAGACTCATCCGTTGGTCCACATTCCTCTGCACGCCAAGGTATTCGCAAATTTCAGCACGGAATGTGGGAGGGGAAACCAATCCTCCTTTGACTCAGGGTATGAAAAAAATGGCGTATTATCACTGGTTTGCGCAGAATCAGAATTGCGAGCAAATAAGGGTCCATGCGACAGAAAAGAACAAACAACTGCCTAGCGAGGATTCGAGATGCGACGTTACATATTTAATTATTTGTTTTCGGCATTTGCTGTTGGAGTTCTTTCGCAAGCGCCAAGCTTTGATTTGGAAGAAAATTGCATATCTTTTGTATGTGTCCAATTTGCTACCCTCTGCAGAATACGCAGGCTTAATGCACTGGATATGGAGCGTCCATATTGAGGATGTGCATATCCAGGATATGGCGCCCTTACCATGTTCGATACAGAGGATATGGGCAAAGATATGGGTACTTCCATCCTGTCCAATATCAGGATACGAAATTCTGTACCGACGATATATATGTTTAATTCGGGACGACTTTTCCTGGTCAGTTTCTGAGGGCTGTCCGACGAGCATGTACTCAACATTGAGAGAGATTTCTGTTTGCATTGGCGGTATGTGATCTATGCTAGAAGTCAGACAGTGCAACAAACACATATACTTAATTCCAATGCATTACATGCTGATCTGAGCAGGGAGCTCCCCCACAAATCACAAAGCACAACGGGGTCCTTTCCCAGCAGGAGACGATGTAGGGTCCCAAACAATAAGACAGGAAGAAGGCATCAGTGTTCGGTTAGCGTTCAATATCCATGCGGGGGAGTCCTAACCATCGGAGAGAAAATGTCAGGAAAGAGAGAGAGAGTTCGTCAGTTCATGTCCCAAATGTCCCACAATGTATAGAAGCGTGCCTATGTATCCCTTTTTTTGTTGATCTGTATGTCTTCCAGCATCGATCATATATGTACGCCCGTGGCCATGACAAAATGATCGAATAAATATAGGCAGCACTTGTGCCCAGAGGACAACAACGGATTAGAGCAAAGGAACCCTTACCATGAGCGCCGCGTATCTTCTGTGCGTGGCTTCATTTCCACTCACCTATGGGTGTCTTCTTGAGTTCACAATCACCAGAGCAGTTTTTTCCCTGCTGGGCGCATTTAACGACCTCCTTGTTGTATAGGCAGAACGGTTCCGTCGCGTCTCGTCTGAACCATTTGGCAAAGTCGAGGGCAGCAGGAAAGAAACAGACGTCCCCATCAAGCCTGCAGCTCCCATCGCATCTATCAGGAGGCAGCTCGGTGCAAGCCTTGAGGGTGGCGAAGTCAATGGTCAATTCCTGGTTGGCTCCAACGGCCTGTGGAATCAAGAATGCATTGAGCAGCGGCAAAGCGGGCGACCAAGGGGCGCCAAAACTGCTGGGATTTGTTGACCTGGGCAACGATGTCCCTCGAGATTTCAATCCAGAAATCAGAAAATTTGAAAGGCAATGTTTTGAATGGTCGTCCTACTGTGAGCTCACATTCTCGAATCCTTCTGCTATGCATAATATATACCATATAATTTATGACAGCACACATCGAAACACGCGGCATTCCCAACAGAGAAGAACCTGAGGGGGCAGATGCGGGGTCAGCAGTTTTTTTAAGAGTATGGAAGACGAATAAATGAACGCTCGCTGCGACTTTCAGCTGCATGAACCGCACCTCAATCACGGCAGCCTCGTCAATGTCGCAAACTTTTGTTTTGGAGTTCCTGCAACCACAGATACCAGTTTCTAATACCATCATGCAGAAATATCCAACAATGCAACATAGCATGCATAATTGTGTCATACAGACAAAATATCTGTCATCGCAACGGACGTCAGATAATCAGAACATAAAATAGCACGAAGTATATGTACGAAAAGGGCAGCGCTGCAACTGTGGTCGGCATCAGCAGTCGATGTCGATTACAGCTTCCCCGACTGTCAATTTTGGGCACACCGTGGAAGAGAGGGGTGCTTTCTACAACAGCGATGTAGCGACACCGTCCACGTCTACTGAAGCGAAGCGTCTTCCCGGTGTATTCGACAGGAAATCGAGAATAATTAAAGCTAGAACAATTGCAGAACAGAATACAGGCATAACAAATATAGAGCAGCCAGATGCCCCGAAGAACTGCAAAGCCTCCAATTTCTAGGCAAATTTAGAACAGCGAATTGTCAAGCACACTGCTCAACAGCCAAGATTTTCTACGTTCAATCAACAATCCGCTTCAGCTGCTCAAACTTATAGCAGGGACACGGTCACAAAAGCATGCTTCTGGAGGCGTTGATGAATATATCGGAACCAGATCCGACAATAAGGATAAATCTAAGCAATTGAGAATATTCGAATTCTCTGTGAATTTCCCACACTCGGCATTCCGTCTGCACCATTTGAACCAATACATTTCATATATTTGTGTTCAAGACATCTCAGATGAAGGCTTGGAAACTGCCGATGCACTTACCAGACGCATCCACTGATGTCGTTGCACTGCCGCTTCGATCCCAGAATGTTGCACTCCAGACCTCGCTTGAAAGTAACCCACTCTGGCTGCAGACACCTCTCCAATAGGTGAAGATCATCGCGAGTGCAACCCTTGTCGTCGTCTTTCCTGCGGCCACCACCCATTGATTGTAACGAACAAAGGCGCCCCACTTTTCGACACATACATTGTTGCAGCAGATGTGTATGCAGTTGAGTTAAACACCAATGCCATTTTCCCCGGAAGCTGTGGTGCATTCTGCTATGAGGGTCGTCTTTTGAAGGCAGCCATCGATTTCTTGAACTGCCGTATCTGTGAACAGTGACACCATAAATAGCCATGTCATTCCAATCCCATGCCATTTCCACACCAAATGAGCCACTTCACTGTCATGCATTGTGCATTACTAGGGCACTCCTTCTGGTTGTGGCTAAAGAGAGTAACGAAAAATGCAGCAGCTGCAATTGCATTTGGCTAAGGGTGCATGAAATGTTTCCGTCTTGAAATGGAAACTGCTTCAGAACCATTAAGTATGACAAACTTCAAGCCACATGTATGCAGAATTTCTCAGCTTTCAGGATACTTTCCATGCAATATTCATAGTGGCAATGCTATCAACTGCACAACAGACAACGTGAAGACATCACTGCCTAGCGATGTACATGATGCATGGTGTACAGGTCACCATCTTCTCCTAAAATTCAACGTGGCATCGATGTACAACGTTCCTTCTCTGACAACACAGCAACAGATAATATTTCAGGGACACAGAACGCACAACTGCAAAGAACTGCGTCAGCAAGCAGTGGTATCAATGCCGTACGTATTGCATTACTGATGTGTACACACTGAGCAAGATTGTGGTTTGATTACTGGCCATAGTAATCTAGAAAATATTCAGAACTGCACTGCTGGGCTTTGAAGAATAACATATTGACAGATGTGTGCAGCAAATGCACCAAAAAGCGACTTACCATATGCAACCAGCCGCCCTTCTCTGGCACTTCCTTTTCCCCTCAGTACCTACACACTTCTGTGTCAGCCAGCAAAGCAAAGGTTTAAGTCAGAAGACACCATGAGTGCAACTTTATGGGTTTCAATTTCAGATGGTGCTGTCAAGGCGATCGCCATTAATCTTTGCTGCATCGTACACATCCAGACAACAAGACAAGCACGTGCTGTCAATAACGTGGATCATCACAATCCCTTACAGAATATACACCGAAATCTGACAAGGCAATGCCTTTCCACCCCATAGGGGATTTTGGCTGTAGACTGTAGGATTGATCGATGGATCATATGAGGACACGATAGATTCATGAAATCCCACCAGCAGTTAAAAGGATGAATTTTGCCACACATGGGCAACTTCGTCGCTGGGATGAAGAAACCCTGGAAGCAGAAAATGTCAAGTTGCAGGCAAAATTTTTGCCAAGTCTCCACCGGGAAACTGTATCCATGAGTCTCACACATCTGGCATCACAGATGGCTGGATTCTACACATGTTTACTTCTGCTGCATACAATGCAGCTACTGGGGTGGATCGAGAACATAATGTAGAATCCATGCAGGGAGGATGGACGTGGCCATACCTCGACATCTGCGAATCCTTTTAGGACGCCCTCGTCTGGCAAATTGCCAAGGATGTCCACTGTGCAGGACTCGTTCACCCATTTGCACACAGTTGTGTTTTGTTGCAAGGCTCTTCTCTTGTGGTGGAATGCCTGCATAGAATCGCTCTGCTCACAAAAACCCACAAACAACTCGACACAAATGCGAACAGAGGCACCCTCCATGTTGGTAATCAGGGTAAAACTGACCACAAGACCTACCCACTGCAGAAAATGTTGTGCCAGCAAAGCTCAGCACAAAATATCATTAGCCTTAAAAAAACTGCGGTACTGTAGAATATGGTCGTAAGATCCACATCTTGCTGCATGATGCTGAGGCAGTTTTAGTCGACGAACAAGATCTTTGTATCGCTTTGTGTTGCATCAGGTAGCCCAATGTCTCATAGAATTTGTGCCATCTGGTCGCTGGCTTTTGGTTCCCCTTCATGGCTAGAGTTGCATGTTCAGGTCAGTTGCCACAAATATGGCCTGTACAGAAATGGACTGCAAGGTATCCTGAGAATTGCATGGTAGTCGCCTCCTGAAGGCCGATTCATAAACTCTAGACAGAAGGCAATACACAGAATTTGTGCAGTTGGTCGACCAGCATTACGAAAACCAAAGTAGTTTAGTCAATGAAATTTGGTTGACAGGCTTGGGCCTGCAACCACATCAGCAGTGGCGGCAGGGATGGCCAGTCGTGGTTTGGAGGTGTTTATTACCTCCAAAAGAATACAGAGACTCCTTCAGATACTCTTCAAAAACATGAGCTGCTATATGACAAGTGAAAATGCCAAGTTTGGGCGCCAAATTTGGATCCAGCAATGGATACATTAGCACAAAGGCAACAAACAGCCTATCTTATTTCTCAATGTAGATGTGACGGTACTCAGCACAGCAACAAGTGCCTCCTCCCTGGCCATCAATTGGAAAAAACATCTGTGGAGAAATGATTTAGAGAGACATACCATAGTATATTCAACCATTCTGCACTTTCAAATTTTAGCATTACGATTTTTGCTCTGCAGTTTTTCGACAGAGCGTTGTTTTGGGAGGTCCACGTCATGGCCGTAGCCTGAATGTCGACTCCGTTCAGTTCTCATGGCTTTAAATGCCGGTATTCTGCCACAGAGACTCATGCATTGGGGGCCGCTACAGACTGCGAGCAGTACAGAGACCCTCACGTTGCGGCTGGGCTGCTTCACATTTTGTTTGCACAATTAGGTTTTATTATTACTGCACATAAAAGGCTAAACGCCACATTACTATGCGGAAGGGTATGCTAGGGCTACTGCGGGAGTGTAATGTGACAAAGGGCTTTGAATATTCACCAGTGCTAAGGTGTGGAGTGCCGACCTCTAAAAAAAACCAGGATTATTGGCAACAACCAGACAAACTTTAACGTGCAAATGTTCCCTTCCCAACGGCCTTCATTGAGACTTGAAAGGTGCCTGGGAATCTGACTGACCAGTTGTCTTGGTACTCTCTCACTGCTGTGTGAAAGATTCTCAGCAGCAACCATGCATGTTGTGGCGCCCAACATCGCCAGCACAGCAAGGGTCACTGTCGACCTCATCCTGTGTGTAATGAGGAGCACATGGCCGCAGCATCAGTACCAAGCTTCAATTATAATACAAGAGAGCTCAAGAGGACCTTCCACGAATGCCTCGTGCCATCAACTTAGTTCATTGTGCCATTCTATTCGCTGACTTTGTGATAGTCACATCCAAGAATCACTACTGAATCTGTGTTAGGGTTTGCCACCGGTCGGCGATGGTGGTGAAGCACAGAAACAAGGTAATCTTATTTGGCTGCGTCAGTTTCTGGCTGTAGATTTCGCACTCTCTTTTCTTTTTGATCCATGTGCTATTTGGGTTCCATTTCGTTTGCAACATGGTCGGAGAAGTTTTCTCCAATTTTTCTTTATGCCTCTTCCGACGCTACAGTTTCACGTTCTTCGAAGGTGAGTATCAAGTATAAGGCCTTGGATTAATACAATCCTGGCAGTCTCTGGTGGCCAGCTGATGCGCCACTATCAATACGGTACCGCCCAAGCCATGCACTCCTCAGAAAGTTCCGACGGTGGAGGACACAACACCATTGGCGCCATCTTCCGTTGATCGCGTTGTTCGCAATGGGTGCAAGATTTATGCGTTGCTGCATAAATTCTGTTCAGCGCGTTTTCGTATTATCTGTTTCTTATGATTTCTGCTCGCATTTGGATGCAGTACAGCTTGACAACTTGCTGCACAGGGTGGCTTTGCACGGCACTTGCGAATTTGAACTGAAGCAGCAAGTTCTGTGTTGAAATGTTGGCCTCTTTTGGAGGTTTGGATTTGAGGCGTTAGGCCACCAATCACCAAGTCTCGCGCCTTTCCGCAACAGCAATACGATTTCAGCAATCTGATGCAATCTGATTGGGCGCCAAAACGTCATTCCGACCAGGGAATAGGAATGTGTCCATAGAGCACGTTGATCCGGCGGCCTTGATGCGGGCCAGACTCTCTGTACTCTGCAGCAGCCCGGCCTCCCAGCCGCAGGGGCTTCACAGGTGGCTTTGGGCGGGACGGCACCCATACCTTCGTCGCGGACTACGCTCCAGGCCCGCTCCTAAGTACCCACCTCCCCCAGCCAAAGCCACCAGTTCCGGACGAGTTCGCGTTTCGGCGCGTTCCCAGGTGCGGCAACTCCTGCGGCGATGAGGCGCCCAAATACCCAAGCAAACACCTCAGCGTCAGCGCGCGCCACTGTCTTCCAAAAGGCAGCAATTCGCGCCCTGCGGGGCCCTTTGGGACTCAGCCACTGCCGCGGCGGAAGCGGCAGGCTCGCGCACCCAGCTCACGGGTGGGCCGCGGGGCATCGGCCAGGGCCACTCCGCCCTCCACGAGAATCGACGTGCTGGGGTCGTGGGGTGCAGTCTTCCCCCGCGCTGCCAGGAGAATTCGGCCTCCTTTGTGACTGCAGGCCATCCTCGATGGCAAGTTCAGGAACCGGGGAGCGTGCGATGCAGCAACGCCCCCATGCATGGATATGAGATGTGGGATGCATGAGGCGAGGCTGAGAGGCGCTGCGCCCGTCGTTCGGCCGCGGCGCGACTGTGACAAAGGCGAATGGCGCCCCTGCTCTCACCTGAAGGCTGCGTTCTCGGCCCGTGACTCCCGCCGTTGGAGCACGGTCGCCTGACAGTCGCCCTTGGACAACCAAGGTGAACGCGCGTGCGCCTCTTGGAGCCGGACCGCGCGGCGAGCATTAGCCAATGCTGTGGGGGATAATCCGCATTTAAGCTTCGTGTGTCGCCGCTTAAGTTACGGTTCAGGGCGTTCGCTTAACGCCCTTTCGCTACCCTTTTCCCTTCTTCCCCCCCCTTTATTTATTTCCCTTAGGTTGTACACGCATCATACCTCGGCCTATTTGTATAACCCATAAGTAGCTATATTCCCCCCCCGTCTTATCATTGGTGCTTATGTTAATGTTGCTCCCTATCTCGTTACCGTCACGGTCGCCCTCCCCCCCCCTTGTGATGTTACCCCCTCCTCCCTTGAAGCAAGACGTCCAACCTTTTTTAAATGGGGGCGCTTTCCAGTCCAACTTTTGTCACCTCACTCCCCTAACACCGGAACTACACTAGGGGCTGACCCGGGCCCACCGGCGACAGCCACCTAGCCTCCAAACACTCACCCGGGGGTGGGCCGCTAACCCGCCGTCCCTGGCCCGTCGGCCCGTCGGCGCGGACGTGGCCCCCGCCCCCGGGGAGGGGACACCCTCCCACACGCTCCCAGCTACA
>CAJHUC010001501.1:0-56113 GCA_905146915.1 Ostreobium quekettii
AGATAGCTACTTTATCGCCCACCTTGAATTGCTTCGCTTATTGACTACCTTGATATTCTATTCCTAAGCATCATTCATGATGCTTATAGTTGGTACCCACATCATTAAGAACTATGCATTGACCAATGTTTATTGCCTATCAGTACAAAGTAAATAAACTCGAAAGTGCCTCAGGATTCTGATTGTACAGAAGGCAGAACGAACTGTATTTTGTTGTCATGTTCATGTTGTTGTTAGCAACAAATTTTGTTGATGGAAGCTAATCAACCCAACGATCTGGATGCGGCTCAATGTATAGACCAAGAAAATTTTCCTTTGTTTGTACTGACACGTCACTTCATCCATCACTTTCCAGATAAAACGTTGTGGATATATTGAGGTGTATCTCAAGCAAACACAGTAATTCCTGCCAGAAATTGCTCAAGAATCCTGGGTTACGATCAGAAATAACAACTTTTGGTCTCCAAAATGCTGGGAAATATACTGCAAAAATAACTCAACATAACCTTCTGCCGCCAACATCTTCCAACACAAAATAAAGAAATTTGACAAACTTGGTCAATCTATCTACAAACACAACTATTGTAGTTCAGTTGTTGGACTCATGTAAGTTTGTTATAAGATCTGTTATTAACTACTAAAGTTGCTGTGTAGGTAGAGGAATTGCTTGACGAAAACCCCAATTGGCTCTATTCTCTGATTTCATCATTTGATATGTAGAGCAAGTTCTTGTGTAAGGGGCAATATGCTGCCTTATACATTTCCACCAAAAATCTCTCTGAATCAGTTCTAGTTTCCACTCTATTCCACAATGTCCAACAATCTTGGTATTGTGATGTTCCACCATAACATATTGCCTCATACTAACTAGGACTACAAGTAGATGTGATTGTCCCTTGGGCTAAAAATATAAAACGCCAACTGAACCCATGATGAAATCACACATTGTCTTCCCATTTTGCAATAGTTTTAAGTTTGTTTATGCAAAACACCATAATGCAACGCTTGTATAAGGGGGACGGTACCCCCTTGTAACTGATTGGGCTCGGAGTTGGTTGGGTATGAAGGCAGTTTGAGGACATGGAGATGGGATGGAGTTTGAGTGGAAGCTTCTTTTTACAACATTGGGAGACAAGCAGCTATATTTACATTTGCCCGTTATGTGGCAATTTAGCAGCCTAAGGGGCGCTATTGGAAACGCATTCAAATTTGAGTGTTTCGTTCCATTCACACGTTCAGCTCCCATTCCTAAGGTGATTGACCTCAGGATCACCCAACGCTCTGTCTAGCCCACTGGCTCCTAAGCCATACTATTTCCCTACTCACGGCCCCAGTTTATACATGTGCTGTCGTGTTCAACAACACGGCAGCTCCTATTAGCCTCTTTTACTCCTCTATATTGTACATTATTTCTATTGTACATTATGTGGGCTCTCTTCCTCCCATATTTCCCTATTACGCAAATCCCGCTTGTGGACCAGCAGACTCTCCCATCTCAATAGCTCTAATGTACAATGTCCTTAGTGTGTAATCCCCTCACACTCTTCCCCCCTAGTAGTGAAACGTCCCCGTGAGCATAATCATTAGTTTTCCCCCTTCTTCTACATTAACCATGTTTATTTCTAATCTTTACACATTTATGCAAAAAGTCCCATTCCCGTCACCCCTCAATCGCCCGGCCCGGTCACAACTTTTGGGTCAAATCGCCTCCCCAATGGGGCTGTTGGATGCCCGCCCATGGATGCCGGGAGCCCTCCCGAGGGTCGTTGCACTCGCTAGATTTCTCCCTCGTGGTTGACCCATCGCTCACTACGTCCTCCACCCTATCCGCTCCACCAGGTCTCCCCTTCTTGGCTAACTCATCATTCGCTGCGTTCTCCATCCCGTCTACTTCAACGTATTCCTCCTCCCAATCCGTTGTCTAGTCAGAGACATAGTACTCTGGGACCCAGAGTCTAGCTCATACTCTTGCGGCGTTCCTCCCGACCCGTCTATGCACCCACCTCTTCCCAAACTCCTTGGGTAGCTTGTCTGCCTGCTCTTCAGCTCTGCTAGTTTCCTATCACTTATCCCCGTGAGTTCTGGCCGATTTTGCCATCACTTCTTCCACGGGGGCTGGACGCTTTTGCTCAGATTGTCTCCGGGCCTCAACCCCCATTGTTAGATCCGCTCGTAGACCTTAGCTCAATCCATGGAGCTGCCAGCGGTGTTCAGTGATAACCCCAATAGGTATCAAAGCTTCTCGGGTGTACGGGTAGTGCGAGTCATCCTCACAATGGTTTGGTCAAGGTCGTTGGTTGGCCGGATGTGTGGGTTATGCAAGCAAAGTAGGGCGGTGATAAGTAGTATCATTGTAGCTTCTATAAATAGTGTCCACCTCTAGAAATTCAATGTTTGTGGCAGGTTTCTGGCTGGTGGCAGTGTGGTAGTCACTGCCAACTTGAAGTTATCCCTTGTTAGTTGGTTTATTGGTTGTTTTATCATCAGTCTATTATTAACATCTTCTTGAGCTCAAGAACCGCCTCGAGGTGGTGCTACCCATGAGCTTGTGCCAATCCGAAACCGTCTCCAATGTTTCTTGATACCAACGTGCCTACCCCTCGCAGTTGTCTAAGTCTGACATAGCACCCCATTGATGTTCTGCCCGTCAAGTTGGTCTTCAACCATGTCCATGGGTAGGCCTCTTAGTTTGTTGGCCATTCGTGGTCTAGAACTCTCCTGACCAAGCGTGTTGGTCTGAAATGTGAGGTAGTTCACCTCGCTCTTCTTGCTTTTCTTGGTTGGGTGGCCACCCAGCTATTCATGTCCCTCTTGGCTTAGGGGAAGTTCATACCATCCGGTAAGGTTTGCGGTTAGGCACAGCAGCTCGTCAGGGGTGTGGTCGCTCACCATCCTAGTGACCATAACAATCATTCCCCTGACCCTAGTCAGTTCGCATTATGGGTCACTTGAGTCATCTCCATGGGCCCGCAGGTTGTCCTCCCTATCGTTCATCTGCTAATATAGTTTGCCTGACTTTTCATTGTTGTTTGTTTTGTATGTCTTCCACATTGGCTTTATCCCAATTAGCCCGTCTGGATGGCGATTGGAATCTTTGAGGCTCCTTGCTTTGCCTAAAAATTCGAACAGACTTTGCACATTTGGAGGGGTATCCGTGTAGCCTTTGCCTGCTGCAAGGAGTGGTGTATCTATGAGCTCACGTGTCTCCCCCAATATGTGTATGGCAGGTCGTCAAAGTTGTCATGCCACCTGAAAATAGGGGGTAGGTCAGGTGGGTCCTTAGTTGCCACTGATTCGTTAAGCAAACCATCAAAGTCGCCACGGGCCACCTTGTCGGTCAGAACGTTGGTTACCACCTTCACTCTAGTTAGTTAGAACAACAAGTTTTCATGGTCCTCACCGCCCGCTATATCAGACGGAGGCCTGGTTGTCCTCTTTTCCTCAATCAATTGGTACAATAGACTATCATAGTCATCTCCATCTCCTATGTGAGATGGGGGCTTGGTCACCTCCTTTGCTCAAACCAACTAGCATAGATGGTCATCGTAGTCTTCACTGTCCCCTATGTCAGACGGGGGCCCAGTCATTCCCAATCATCAAAATACTAGGCATGTGCGTAACACCCACCATGACATTTTTTTTGTCTCATGCTAGCTTGCTATGGCCTCCCACCAATCCAAAACAATGTTTCTGGGGGTGCCATGCTGCCCGAAGTTCCGGGTCCCCCGCTCTCCACCATTGATGGGTTTTCCATATCACATCATGGCATGTGGCGAGCACCCATCGTTCCAATCGGGGGTGCAATCTGCAATACCTCATCTCTCTCTAGTTCCTTTGCCAACACCATCCCTATGACGTGGTTACTTGGGGATAGGTAGTTATTGACAATTTCCGAATTGATAATTAGTAATCTTGGAAAATCGACTTTTTGGGGTGTAATTTAGAGTTTCTTAGTTCTAGCGCGCCTTTAAACGCCCAATTTCATTAAGAAACAACAAAAACTAGCTTTCGTGCAAAATGTCGGTAAGGTCCGAAAGGGCGCACTTGTGTGCAACATCGTGATTATGTGTTTTTTTGGGCAAAATGGTTGTGCTCAAGATTGTCCATCAGAAAACAAGGAAACTTGTGCGCAATATCGCCATTTCTGAGTGCACTAAAAAATAAGAGTATGAACGCCTTTAAAACACCAGTTTTCATGCTTTATATCACAAGCTTAAGAAAGTTTTTACAAAAAAACATGTATAGCACGGGTTCCGCTTCCCCCCCCCCACCGACCCCGTGCATTGACGCACTAGGCCCAGCGATATTCGCCTGTGTTTGCGCGTGCGGCGCGCGCAAAGGTACACCTTTTTTGTGCGCAATATTGTGGTTTTCTTGTCCATTGGGTGACCCAAAAATGGCCTGTTTGTGCGTAGGTTTGTTGTTGTGGTATTTTTCTTGCATTCTGCCTGTGCGCAAAATGCATGTTTTGTTGTTTTTCGTGACCCTCTTACCGACATTTTGCACGAAAGCTTGTTCAAAGTTATGGCCTCCTGAAGTCGTAGTACTGAGGGGTAGGGGGTCGGGTGTTAGTTGCTTGGAATTAGAGGATAGTTGGTCGATCATAGTTGAACGATGGATGGTGACGATGTGGCACATCCAAGCACTGCTTGGATGCGCACTGTGCTATCTTGTCTTGATGTGACAGCGATGGACCCACGATCGGGCATTGCGTATGCAGACTTATGTGCGTGCATGCTGTGAATTGTATAACACCGTTCTAGCCCACTCCCTAGCCTCTTGCCAGCCAGCAAACCACCGCCTCACTGCGCCGCCACCTCTCGCCAACAACAGGCCCTGGGGATCGATCCCCGTCGAGCATTGGGCCCACCGCACGACCGCTGAATCGATTGCCCCGATTACGCCCACCGTCGGAGATGGAGAGGCCGGCCGACCTCCAACGGCTGTGTTGTAGGGTAGGGCGACCCAAGAGCCTCCGGAAACCAGGGGCTGCCGATGGGCCACAATAAATTGGTTTCGGAGCGCAAAGCCCGGAGCCGGAAGCTGAACGAGAGGTGCAGCAACCGAGAGTGACCACGCAATCTAAGGAGCTGCGGATTCCAGAAGCCTCCAACACCCCGGGCAGCGGTCAGCACCTCTGCTGGTGCTGAACCGCTGTGCTGTGTGCCCACAGGACTTTGTTTTGTGAGCTTGAGGAGTTTTCTGTTGGACGATTGGTGTTCGGAGATCGACGGTGCTGAGCGATCGCCAGATCCACAGTTTCGACAACTAATTTAGCAGCGGATTCAGTGCATGCACTAGGCGCCCATCGTGCGGCCGAATATGCAAAGACTAGCAACCCCAATTGCAAACTATTAGGGTGCCAAAGCACTAGGTTTGAAGCCCGGCTTGGTGTGTTGCAGGTGCTACTTTCTGTTGCAGGTACCGGAGGCGGGTCACAACCAGACCGCTCTGGACCCAACCCTTTCTCGAAGGGAGCGGCGATGGCAATGGTGGCAGTGCCACCACCAGCGCCGCCGGTATCGCTGTGCAGGGGCTTACTTGTCCCCCACTACCTCTTCTCCATTCCCTTGCTTCATCCGGCAAGTAATGCCGGGGCTGGCAGATCCAACACCGACAACGAGGAAGGTGCTAGCTTGCCACACTACACTCGCCTTGACAAAGCAAAACCACGCAACTCAGCTTGAAGAAAAATTGCGTGCACAATTCCGCGACGTTGCCCCACCGGGCCCGGGTACCCGTTTGTACAAAAAGCTGTTGATTGTGAAGTTGGTAGAACTTTGAGGAATGAGGCAGTAATTATGATAGATTCCGGTGCATCTAGCAATTTCATTAGCTATACATATGTACTAGGAAATAATATCAATTTAGATAAAGAGATCAAAGACATAATAAGATTAGCTGATGGCAGAAATATAGAAGGCAATGGGATAGAAAGATCATTACATTATCATATAGGGCCATACACAGCCCGTTCTAAATTTAGTGTTACTAAGTTAACCCAGGGCTATGACATAATACTTGGGAAGCCCTGGCTCACTAAAGTAAACCCCATAATAAATTGGCAAACAAATGAGATAAAGATACGCAGCAAATCAGGCTGCAATGTACTTAAGGGTCTATATAATAGTAAAGATAAGCAGCTGCATCGAATAGAGATAAGCAAGGACAATACTATGCATAAATTAGTGGACACCAAGGCTAATAAATGTGCCAAGGAAAGGATAGCTCGGGTAGGTTGTACTGAACGACGAAGTACAACAATGATCAAAGCAAAATATAAGATAATAATAGGTTAGTACTCACAACTATGGACAACAGAAAGTAAGGTGAGTCGTTTCTCAGACTGAGAGATTGAGAATCTCCGTCAATGCTATGCAAACCTCACACGTGCACGCGCAGGGGGCTACCATAGCTGACAATCGATAGAAACGGCAGAAATGGGTAGCGAGTAAGCAAAAGGGTAAGGGCGGAAGACTAGAAGGTATCTTAGAAATCAGTAGTACTCAGTTGAAAAAGATGGCTAGAAAAGCAACACCAATTTTCCTGGGATTGATAACACCTGTCAAGAATACAGTGAATTTGGCAGGGCCAGAGACCAACCCAGCCATCAAGACAGTTAAGGCGCAAGAGAGAGAAGAGCAAGTAAGATTACAGCGAACTCAATACCAATTTTCTGATGTTTTTCCGGTAGATTTGCCAAAAGGGCTGCCACCTAAGCGACAAGTAGATCACACAATTGAGTTACAATCAGGTAGCCAGCCGAAACATAGAAGTCCGTACAGAATGTCTCCAAAAGAAATGGAAGAACTAAAGAAGCAAATTAATAGATTTTTAGAATTGGGTCACATCAGACCTAGCACTTCACCATATGGAGCACGTGTACTATTCGCACCAAAAAAGGATGGTGGGCTGCGATTCTGTGTGAACTATAGGGCTTTGAAAAAAGACACAATTAAAAGTCGTTATCCATTGCCAAAGATCGGTGAGTTACTCGGTCAGCTGGTAGGATCAAGTGCCTTTACTCAAATAGATTTAAGATCAGGATATCACCAAAATTAGGGTAGTACCGGAAGACATCTATAAAACAGCATTCAGGACCAGGTACGGTCATTTCGAGTATACTGTAGTAACTTTTGGATTGTGTAACGCACCAGCTACCTTTATGAGGTTGATGAATAGTACATTGCATCCATATCTGGATAAGTTTGTCATTGTATTCCTAGATGACATCTTAATATACAGTAAAAATCTAAAAGAGCATGAAGAACATTTGAGACTCGTTCTTCAACAGCTCAGGAAACATCGTCTTTATGCCAAGGTTAGCAAGTGTGAGTTTTTCCAAAAGCAGCTGGAGTATCTCGGACATGACGTCAGTGCCGAAGGCATCAAAGTCAGCCCTTCTGAAATTGAAGCTATCAGAGAGTGGCCTACCCCAACATCAGTACGTCAGGTACGATCGTTTGTAGGATTAGCGAACTTTTACAGCAAATTCATCAAAGGATTTTCTGCTATTGCTAAGCCGCTCACTGAGCTGACCAAAAAGGATATACTTTTTCAATGGGAGGCTGAACAGAACAAGGCTATGAATGAGCTGAAAAGGGCGTTATGTACTGCACCAGTGTTGCTTTGCCAGATTTGGCAAAACCATTTGTAGTACATACAGACGCATCCAGTTTTGCTCTAGGAGGCGTATTGCAACAAGATGATGGTCATGGTTTGCAGCCAATAGCATATGAGAGCAGAAAGTTGAATAGCGCTGAAAGGCGATATTCAACATACGAACGCGAATTACTCGCTGCATTACACTCATGTACTACATGGTGGCATTATCTTTTTGCCCTTCACTTCAAACTGAAAAAAGACCACCACTCCTTGAGATACATGTTTTCTCAAGAAAAATTTACAGGGCGAATTTTTAAGTGGATGGAACAGATGCAGCAATACGACTTTGAAGTCGAGCATATATGATATATTAATTATATGATAATGTGATAATATGATAATATGATAATATTAATTATATGATATATGATATAATATATATTCCAGGATGGAAAAATTTGTTTGCAGATGCACTGAGTAGAAGAGACGAAGAAGCTTCTGAGAAACCAAATAGGCGACCGGGTGCCAAGCAGCAATGCAGTGGTGTGACGCATCTTCGAAGAGCTGATCGCTTGACAAACCAAACTCTGGTTACTCAAGAGTTGACCTGTATAAGGAGTTGAAAACTCTGCTGAAACCCAGCGGAGACAAGACAATTGTGGCCAAGTTCAAGAGACAATTCAAGCTTGAAGGAAATTTAATGTACACCAAAACGGAAGGTGACGACCAGTCCGATTGGGTAGTGTACATTCCTAATAGCAAGACGGTTAAACAGAAGATTTTAGAAGAACTTCATGATAGTGAATCTGCTGGACATCTTGGTTATCAGAAGACTGCGCAAGCAGTCAACCGCGGATTTTGGTGGCATGGAATTACTGAAGATATAAAAGAGTATGTATTCAGCTGTCAGAAGTGTCAAGAAATGAAGTCATTGAAGCAAACACCGTCAGGGTTATTACAGCCATTACCGATACCGATAGGTAAATGGCAGGTCATCAGTATGGATTTCATTACAGAATTGCCTAAATCATCAAAGGGCAATGATGCAATTATGACAGTAGTTGATCGGGCGACTAAAATGACCCATTTTATCGCCACAAAAACTGATATTCAGCACCTGAGGTGGCTGAAATTCTTAGAGATCATGTGTGGAAAATGCATGGTATACCAAGGAGCATCGTATCTGATCGGGATTCACGTTTTATAAGCATTTTCTGGCGACGTTTGATGAAACTTGTGGGTACAAAACTACGGTTCTCCACAGCATATCATCCTCCAACTGATGGTCAATCATAAAATATGAATGATGCGGTCGAACAAATTTTGAGAACATACACTGTCTTCAAACCAGAAGATTAGGATAGGCGGATAGCAACAGCTGAATATGCCAATAATAATTCTGTCAACATATCGACCGGATATTCACCGTTTTATCTCAATTGTGGTTACAATCCAGATTCCGCTTTGGACATAATTCCTGAAGCAAAAGAAGAGAAAAATCAGTCCATAAAGGACCGGGTGAAGCAGCTGGAAAATGATTTTAAAAATGCTATGCAAATTTTAGAAGAAGCATAACGACAACAGAAGAAGTATGCAGATCAACATCAAAGACAAGAAGAATTCAATGAAGGCGACAAAATAATGTTGTCGACAGGAAAAGGAAAAGGGCATTTCTTACAGGGCCAGGAATACAACCAAATCCAAAGTTCCGACAAAAGTTTGTTGGTCCTTTTACAATACAAAGGAAGATGTCAACAACAGCCTACGTATTGAAATTGTCTAGTAATTGGTCCACACATCCAGTATTCCACGTGTCACCACTCAAGGCTTGGCATGGTGGATCTCGAGCTCGAGTGCGTACAACACAGGCTGCGACATATCAAAGAGCAGTTAGGTCAAGTGAAGACGTCTATGAATTGCAGAGAATTTTAGACACCCGAATGTTCCATGAAATATAATAATATTTAGTTCATTGGAAAGGCTACCTATACTATGACGCTGCATGGGAACCAGAAGGACATATTCAAGGAAGTAGAACCGTAGTAGATGAATTTTGGCAACGACATGGAAGGACACCTAACGATATATCAATATAAACAAAAAGGACTACAAGACAAGGTGCAACATCTACATGGGCTCATCAAAATTCATCATCCAAACGAATGCCAGGACTACGACTAAGACAATGAGGATTGCATGCACTAAACACATAGAAGAATTAAATTTATAATTAACCGCATCGATAGGGACATCGATTTTCGAAGGGTTGGATAGTTGCAAAATTAGATGAGGATTTGAAAGTTTAATTAATAAAAATAAGACTTAATTTATGTTACGCGCACCAGCCTGATGTGGGAGACGTCCTACTAATGGTCCTTGGTGTGGGGGACGCCCTGCCCAAGGCACGTACTATTCCTCACCCAATGTAACCTTTATCCATATTAGGATACGGGAGTAGGAGGGGTGGTCCCGCCTAGGTGCCCTGTAAGGACCTAGGTGCCCGGCGAGGCGGGTCCGCGGCTCAAAGAGGGCAGGAACCCCACACCCACATCCTATTCGTAACATTTGGTTTCGGAGCCGCCTGAGGGTGGCGGCCACGCTTCCACCTGGGAGCGCGCGAGAGCACGAGATGCCGGAGCCCTTCCCCGGCCTCCTCCATGGAGGCTGAGGAATCGGAGGAACAAGCCCGGGATGGGCAGGGGGAAGAATCAGCCCGAGATGGGCAGGAACGTGTTGCAGCCCGGGATGGGCAAGGATCTGGACAAGCCCGAGATGGGCCTGGAGGAGTAACAGTCCGGGAGGACGAGGCTGAGCCCTCCACAGCCGCATCGGTGCCCGCTCAAGCGGACCAACCGATGGAAGAAGCAGAGGCCCCGCCAACAAAGGAGCAGGAGCGGGAGCAGGGGGCCATGAAGGCATTAATGGAGACCCCTGGCGTGTTGGAGCTCCTGCAGAAGATGGCGGATGCCGCGGCCGAGAAAGCGAGGGTAAAGCAGGATGAAGAAACCGCCGAGAAGATCGCCTCGCTGGAGATCGCCGCGGACCAGGCCAAGAAGGAAGCCCGAAGGCACGAAGCGGCCCTGAAGAAGGCGAAACAACAGAGCCGCGAAGCCGAGGAGGCCAGACTCTCCGCCCAAGGTCATGTAAAGGCGTTGAGTGACCGCCTCCTGAAGCAGAAGCAACGGGCGCAAGAGGCAGAGGAAAAAGTCGCACAGCAAGCGACTCAGGCCGTGAGGGCCCCTAGTCCGTCGGAGCTGCCCATGCCGACCATTCCAGAAGCCGAGGGCGACTGGAAGATTGTTGGCAAGCAGCGTCCCAAGCGGAAAAGCCCATCGCCAGGTGAGCGACTGCGAAAGGTTCGATCATCTCCTTACAAAGGCCGGGAGGCCAAAGCCTTAGGGCGCATTGAGAAGGTGAAAGGCCGGAAGGTCAAGTTCCCGGAGCTGCGGCTCAAATCCCAGGTGCATATTCGAACACCTAGTGGATCGGACGGGACTGGAGATGAGTCGCTCACAGAAAGCGCTCAAGCTGTTTGCGGCAAAAGTCCGCCAAGGCCGGAAGGTCATGATTGGAGCCCCCGGAGACCACCACTACCTGAGTGGGGACCCGGAGAAAGTTCTCGAGTGCTGGAATTTATTCCAGACACTGACGATCCGTATAGCCGGCAACCCCCGTGCTGTGCGAGGTGGACAAAGTTCCATAGCGATCGTCTAGAGGATCTCGATGAAGGATGGCAGATGGCCGCAGAATGTTTTGGGGAACGGTTGACCACCGCCAGACTGATCCGAATTCAGAGGTGGTATGGTCCGGGTATGGCAAAACAAATTGCCAAAGAGGACCCAAATTGGCCAGAAAAAATGGCCTTTGCGCTCAGACATATTCAAGAACCATGGGACTTGAGCGATGGGAGTCCAGAGAGACCAGACCCTAATGATCCCCACGAGCGGTGGGAGGAGATCTCGGAATTGTCGTTCTCGTCATGTGCTTCTCCTTTGCCGGGTGATATGTCAACCCGTGCACAAGTGCATAGAATGGAGAAGGAGAGACGATGGATTCGTAACCGAGATCGTTTTGCTCGTGCAAAGAAGTTGGACGAGAGAAAGGCTCGAAAGGCCAGTCAGCGTAGGGAGCTGAAAGCCGTCAGGCGTGAAAGGGATAAACAGTTGAATCCCGATAAGTATGAGCAAAAGCGAGCTCATAAGCGCCGACGAAAGGCTGAGATCAGGCGGTTTTTCTCCGCAGGAGGCAGCCAAAAGGCGCAGCGCCTGGAGGTACAGCCCAAGGTTGATGAGCTGGATCCAGCCAAGCAGGCTAAGGCTTTCGCCAGGATTGCTTCAAAGGAGGGGACCTCCACCCTCTGGGCAGATCAGCTGGACAGCAGCGGAAGTGATAGTGGCGTAACCCACCCCGCTCGCTTTGTCTCTACCCAACCGGAACCGGCATCGCCATCGGTTGTGGTAACCAGCGGTCCTAAGGTGCAAAGGATGCCGGAGAGGGAGACCCCGCCTGGAGAAGCAAAGGCGAAAGAACAGCCTGATAAGGCAAAAGACCCGCCTGCAGAGGCGAGAGTACAGCCTAGAAAGGCAAAGGAGGAATCCAAAGGCCCGCAAAGGCCAGTTTCAGGTAATCATCCTGTTGAACTGTCTTTGCTGCGACCTGTTGTGAGTACACAGTTGCGTAACCGTGCAGAAATCAGTGATTCTGCTGGTAACGACGACGTGGTGTATCTTGGTTTGGCAGGTGCCCCTGCTGCTCCAATTCCCCTCGAGAGGAGGGAGACCTATGAGATCCTGCAGAGACAGGAAGCTGCTTTGCAGAAAGCGAAAGCGGATGCAGAAAAAGCTGCACAGCTGCGCTCCATCATGGGAGATGAGGATTATGCAACATTTCTGCAGCTTCAAGAAGCAAAGCAGATTTCTCATGGACGGCAGGAAATTGCCTACAAACCGGCGAAACCGGGGCCTGGATACCAGGAACGCCGCGCCCAGCAAATGGCGGCCGATCAAAGTGGACGTGCCAAGGTGCCGCACGAGGCTGCAAAGCCCACCCCTGTGATGCGTGCCCCTGTCATACAGGACACGAGGGGCTTTTGGGATACGCTGGGTGCCTTTCATGACCCTCATGGAGGGGTATACTTTAAGGGGTATTATCATCCCCGTGGAGGCCATGCCCCGTACAGGGCCCAAGTCCCAAGGGACGCCCTCCAACGTATACCCGGGAAGCTGCGTGGCCTCTTTGATGCGCAGCAGACGGCACTGGGGATATATGTGCCAGAGGGTCAAGAAGCAGCCATGGAATGGCAGGCCATCCAGAGAACTGGCCGAAAAGTCCCTGAAGAGGGACCAGTGCAAATGCCCCCGGGACCATCGATGCAGGCAGGTCCCTCCACACCGGCTCGTCCAGTGGCTCAGCCAGAAATGGCGCCAAGACAGCCGGTGCGGCCTTATACAATGGGGCAGGCTGGACAGCGGACATCACAGCCTCCTGTGCAAACGACGCAGCAAAAGATTCAAAGGCTGCGGGAGATGTCTCCATTTGCGCCGGAGTCAGCTGTGTATCCGCCAGTTCGGTATTATCAGCCAGGGATGGCGACACAGCCCGGGAGGGCATACCAACCCGGAAGGGTACCGCAGGCGGAGATCGCCCCAAGACAAGAGGAATACTCAACACCCGCTTACAGTGGATCATCCCATCCATCCGGATCGGGAGGTTACGAGAGGGTGTACGAGTACCCGCCCAGTCATTTCCAGACCCAGGAACCTCCACATGAGAAATTTCTGTTTGGGCTGGAGGTTGATCAGGCTGTTGAGCCACATCGGGCGGAAATGGGGCCTCCACCGCCTCCGGAGGGGTACAATCCCCAAGGGCAGGGTTATACCGGTCAAGCCTATTTGGCAGCGGCGCAGGAGATTCCATATGCGCCAGTTTATTACGAACCCGGAAGGGAAGCTCAGGTGAGCATGAACATGCCTAAGATGAACAGTCAGGGCATGAAACCCCCAAAATGGAATGAAGATAAACAGGTGGTTACAAGAAATCATCATGTATTTCAAAACCACTATGGCACCCCGGACACAATGGGGGTGGATAGCACTGAATACTCTTGAAGAGTCGGTGAAACACGGCCTACTAGCCCAGTTGGGACACATATGGGGGATAACAATTGATGCAGAAGTGCTCTCACAGCCAGACTTTCAACTGTCATGGGAACAGTTTAAGTATGGCATGGAGACACTTTATGATCATAAATGTTCCGACTTCGAAATTCGGTCGGAAATAGCAGCCTTTACAAGGGCAGGGACCTCGGGTCCCGATACAATCAAATACATGCAGCTCTTGGAACAAATGTTTCTCAAGTGTGAGAACGAACTTGATGATTTTCCAAGTTGCATGCATTGTATACTGGACTCCGTCCAGATATTAAGAGGAAATGCCTCTTAAATAAAGATGATGAGCAATGGACCACTTATGCCAGCCTGAGGGCGCATTTATATAAAGTGGGACCAACATATGACCAAGAATACAAGGCATATGGCTCTCGTCGAAATGAAAGCCGGGATGGCAAACCGCACACGAGTAATCGTCTTGCTCCTAACAGAGTTATTCAAAAATACCACGCATTGAAAGTGGATCGTCGTGGCAAACCAGTTTTGAATAACAGACCGAGAGGTCAAGGAGGGACGACTTACAAAGGTTCTCGTGTTGCTATGAAAATGCAGTCGCAGGCTTCGCATGGGGAGCGGAACTACGAGCCGCTGGCCGACATCCGCGACCCAATGGAAGAAAAGATGGTCACCAACAGTGCGCAATTACGCGACACAACGTTGGAAGTCCTGAAGCGGGCTGGACGCTGTTATAAGTGCTTCAAGCCCTACTCAGCTGACCATCCTCGCGAATGCGAAGGGCGTGGAGTACTCCCGCAGATGCCGGTGAGTCCCGCTCGCAAACGCGTGTCAGCGTTACATGCTTCCACCAAACTGTGTTTGGCAATGCGAAAGCATAATATCACCAGTGTGAAACTGCGAACTGCACCGATGGATGTGCGCATGAATGCAGCACCGGTGATTCCTGTTCCGAAAGTGCGAGCTGCACAAGTTGCTGTGAATCGTGTGATGAAATTGTCTCACACACCGGCGCAGCCGGACAGGACCAAAAAGGGTCCTCGCAGGGACCTCGATCGTTCTGATTGCATGTTGCATCCTACGCATTTTCAGCACATTCAATCACTGATTGCATATCGTTTCACACTCGATGCATGTGCCACCCCAATGGGGATAATGCACTTTGCGAACGATATTGCTCACGAGCCGACAGTTTCCTACGGAAACCACTCGCTCATGAGTTTGCGTGGATTAATCCACCTTTCCAAAATGCAGCGTCATTCTTGGATCATTACTTTGCTGAAAGAGCAAAAGCTCCTACACAAGTAGGCGCATGTATATTACTGCCTGCATGGCGAACGTTTATGGACGATCCCCGGTTGCGCACCTTGCGCATTCTGGTACATTACCCAAAGGGTACCCGGTTGTTTACACAACCGCAAATGATCGTCCTGGTCGCAAGGAAATGCCTGGCATTCCTTGGCCTGTGAACGTATATTACCAACCCTTTGTGGGTTCAGCGGAACACCGCATCAGAGGGGTCTCACAAGACCAGCCTCGTTTGACGTTTACCGGCCAGGTCGGGCACCAGCCCGCCTCCATTCTCTTTGATACCGGGGCGACTGGCACCGCGTACATCAACCCGACTTGTTGTCGTCGGTTAGGCTTAACGCCTCGTTCGCCTCATGCACTGTCTAATCGACAACTTCGTCGCATTAATCGCCTTCGCCGTCTGGCACGTGCGACGCGACGTATTGTGGATCCCACGGAGTTCTCCACACCTCCACGTGTGGATGATCCTCACATGGAAAGTGAAGTGCTTTTAGCGGATGGGACATCCCTCCCATCTTTGGGGGTTGTCGATGTCCCCTTGACCATTCAAGGCTACAAGGACACAGTCCGTTGCCTGGTCATTGACCTTTCTGACGATTATGACATTATCCTCGGCGACAATTGGCTCTATGAGCATGCCGGTATCATTGATTATCGTCGTGGTCATATCCGTGTGGTTTCTCGTGGACGTGAGATTACTCTTTGTAGTGCTCCCCGTTCCACTGTTTCTCCTTCCTTACCGGCCCGCCGGTTGGGTCATTTGTGTTCGCTGGGTTTTGCTCGTCGCGCCTACCAGCGTGGTTCTCCATTGCGCTTGGTTTTGGTTCGCCGGGTCGGCGACCTCCCTGAGGGGGACGCACCAGGCCCTTTGGCCACATCAGGTCGGGAGACCACAACTTATGCTGTTCCACCAGCACAGATCACAGCCCTCTTGGAGGAGTATAACGATCTGTTCCCTGACGAACTCCCTGAGGGATTACCTCCAGACAGAGGAGTGTCATTAACTATCCCATTGGAGGAAGGGACCAAACCGGTTAAGCGACCAGCCTTCCGGTATAGCCCGAAGGAAATGGAGGAGATCCGATCACAGGTGGATTACCTGTTGAGGAAAGGTCTGATTACGGAAAGCAGTAGTCCCTTTGGGGCCCCTGTACTTTTCGTTCCTAAGCCAGATGGCAGCCTCCGAATGTGTATTGATTACCGGGCATTGAACAAAGCCACTATCAAAAATAAGTGGCCGATCCCGAGAATAGATACCCTATTGGATCAACTGCAAGGAGCCAAGGTGTTCTCGGCTATTGACTTGCAGCAGGGATACTACCAATTACGGATCGATAAGGCAGATTGTGCCAAAACGGCGTTTGTTACGCCATTGGGCTTGTACGAGTTCAAAGTACTTCCCTTTGGACTTGCGAATGCCCCTGCGATATTCCAGCAGACGATGCACCATATATTTGGTGATCAGCTTGGCAAACACGTCCTAGTTTACTTGGACGATATCTTGGTGTTTAGCCGAACTGCTGAAGAACACATACAACACCTTCGGCAGGTGTTAGAAGTGTTACGACAGCAAAAGTTATACTGTCGAATGCACAAGTGCCAGTTCAATAAGGAGGAGATCTCCTACCTGGGACACATCGTGTCTCAAGAAGGAATTCGCCCAGATCCCGAAGGGATTGAAAAGGTGAAGAACTGGCCTGTACCTCAGTGCGTGAAGCACGTACAGCAGTTCCTCGGACTGGCAAATTACTTTCGAAAGTTCATTCAGGGCTATTCGAAAATGGCGACTCCATTGACAGACTTGACCAAACAGAATGGCAAGTGGGAGTGGACGTCGAAATGTCAGTCAACATTTGAGCACATCAAGGAGTGTTTGACCACGGCTCCTTTGCTCAAAATGCCAGATCCTGAGAGACCATTTGAGGTCATCGCCGATGCCTCACAAACTGCTGTGGGGGCGGTCCTGATGCAGGACAATCACCCTATTTGTTATGCGAGTCGAAAGTTCCTCCCAGCGGAGTTGAACTACAGCGTGACAGACCAGGAAGCTTTAGCTTCAGTCCATGCTATCCAGTTGTGGAGATGTTACCTTGAAGGAACATGCTTCAAACTGGTAACGGACCACTGTCCGTTGACCTACCTTAAGTCACAACCACAACTGAGCCGCAGACAGGCCAGGTGGTCAGAAATCTTACAACAGTTTGACTTTGACTGGGAATACCGCCCAGGGCGAAAGAATGTGGCTGATCCACTCTCTCGCATTCCTCCATCGCCCGATGAGCAGGAGGCTAAGAGGAAAAGTCAACTAGTTGTATGTGGCTTAAGAGTAAAACATAAGCGGGGCAGCCAAAAAGAGGCAACTGAAACGGTAGAGGCCAAAGATCTAGCCTCCAGGATCCGTCGGGCCTATGGCGAGGATCCCCAGCTTGCGTCTGTTAGACAGCAGCAAGATATGCGCTGTACAGACGGGTTGTGGCTGCGAGGCACTCAGGTGTATATCCCTGAGTCTCCCAGTCTGCGGACTGAGATCTGCCAGTTGGCTCATGACCATCCAAGTGCTGGACACTTTGGTCAAGCCAAGACCCTGGACTTGGTCCAGCGGCATTACTGGTGGCCAGGAATGCGACGAGAAGTACACCGGTACGTCGATACTTGCCTGGTTTGTCAACAGGTTAAGTACCCTCGTCATAAGACCCCAGGCTTATTACAGCCACTGGGCATTCCTGAGGAGCCATGGACAGAGTTGTCCATGGACTTCATTACACAACTGCCAAAAACTAAGGGAGGTCATGATGCTATCGTCGTGTTCGTCGATAGACTGACCAAAATGGTCCGCCTTGCAGCTACGACCACCGAGCTCTCCGCAGAAGGAGCAGCTGACCTGTTGGTGCAGAATGTGATAAGGCACCACGGCCTCCCCTCTCAGATAGTGTCTGACAGAGACGTTCGGTTCACTTCCAGGTTTTACCGGTACCTGGCCGAGAGGTGGAAGATCCAACTCAACATGAGCACTGCGTACCATCCACAGACGGATGGCCAGACCGAAGTCATGAATCGGGTTCTGGAGGATTACTTACGCAGTTATACGCGTTCTGACCATGACGCGTGGGATGAACTGTTAGCCATGGCCGAGTTTGCAATGAACAACTCGAAAACAGTTCCACCCAAGAAACCCCGTTCTATCTGAATTACGGGAGGCACCCAAAGAGTCCCTTAGCTCTTGGTGTGCAAATTCGGAAGCCATTAAAGGGCTATGACAATCCGAATGCCCGCGGCTTGGCAGTGGCCATTGAAAGGGCACAGCAGCCTTATTTAAGGCAGTCTGGTACACCCCTCGTGGAGGGATTACCGGCAGTGACACGATTTGATCACCGTGTCCAATCAGCGCTGAAAGAGGCCAGGGCGTGCTTAGAGAAAGCACGAGATAGGCAGTCAAAGCATGCTGACCGCCATCGGAGAGATGTGTCATTTAGTAAAGGAGATGACGTCCTCCTTTCGACAAAGCATATTACTCTCAAACACCCTGGAACTCGAAAACTATTACCGAGGTGGATTGGGCCCTTCACCATCCTCGACCGGATAGGTTCTGTCGCATATCGACTAGAACTCCCGGAAAGCATGCATAGGATACATCCAGTATTTCATGTATCGAAGATTAAGCCTTATAAGGTAAGTGGCAGAGTACAGCCACCCCCAGTACCTATCGAGATCGAAGGTGAACTGGAGTATGAAGTTGAACGTATCCTTGATAAAAGGATTAAAAAGCGTGGGAGACACAAAAACTATGTTGAGTACCTTGTCAAATGGCTGGGATATGGACATGAGCATAACAGCTGGGAATCAGCAAAGTCAGTTGCAAATGCACAGGAATTGGTTCAAGCATTTGAAAATGGCAGAACACTTGTGATGCGAATGCAAACTGCATGAAGTACGGGATGTACATACTGAAATATGCTCATGTGTGCTTATGCTTTTGACAGGTTCTCTTGCGCTGGGCCCAGAAAAACACTGGGTATACTGCCCCCCGTGCGAGGACACAGTTCGCCCACATGAACGCCATGTCAGTGAACATCCTCAACGGGGAGAGGTTGGACACCGCCGACCCCTACGTGCCATTTCCCCGTGCGCCTGAGCGTGCACGCGGACGTGGGCGACGGCGGGGTGCCGCACCGGGCCGATCTGGACCGGCGTGGGCTTTTGGTGGTACTCGGCATCGTGGTCGCCGATGAAAGGCCGGGAGGTCAAACATTTCCAACCACTTGGCTGAGGAAGAGTTTTAATGAGGGTTGTAAAGGCCGGGACGGTCATGTAAAACAACCACTCTTTCTCTTCATCCAAAATTGTTTTGTGTGTTGTGTTTTGTTAACTGGGCATGTGGCAAATCGCACAGCCAGTTCCACCAACATACATACAATGTTTCTGCTCCCGTATTCACTTATATTGGGACGAGGACGCCCCTCTCCCTGAGGGGGACGAATGTTACGCGCACCAGCCTGATGTGGGAGACGTCCTACTAATGGCCCTTGGTGTGGGGGACGCCCTGCCCAAGGCACGTACTATTCCTCACCCAATGTAACCTTTATCCATATTAGGATACGGGAGTAGGAGGGGTGGTCCCGCCTAGGTGCCCTGTAAGGACCTAGGTGCCCGGCGAGGCGGGTCCGCGGCTCAAAGAGGGCAGGAACCCCACACCCACATCCTATACGTAACAATTTAGAGTAGAGTAGAACAAGAATCAGGCTAAATGGATAATTATTACCAAAGATATGGATAAATTTGTGTAATAGAACTCATTAGGTTTGATTTGAGAAACGGGAATGAAATTGTGTTTGATTATAGAACGGGAATAAACTTTTTGTACTGCTACATTGATGTAATCTATCATAAGGATGCACCATGTTTCATGGAAGGGTCTGGAACATTCTCAAGAGAATGAAAAGATCCATCATCCCCTTGATAGGGAAGGCATAATGAAGTTATGCCATTTAATAGAATATTCTTAATGATAGACTAAAATAGTATAGAAACCACCATATAGGATAGTCGCCAAACCTCTAGAATGTATTTGGAACGGTTTTATGATATATTACTAAGTATGTTATTAGTAGTATTAAGATATTTCCAGAGCAAACCTCCAAGACTATAAATATAGTGGAGTCTTTCAACTCGCCACTCGTTTTAGACTCTGCAACCAGCCTAGTGACACCAACCGTGTAAGAAGAACCATTCTCGCTTGAAACTAACTTCCGTGCAAAATGTCGGTAAGGGGGTTACGGAAAACAACAGAACATGCATCCTCTTCTCTTTTTGTGCACTCAGAAATGGCAATGTTGCACACAAATTTCCTTGTTTTCTGACGGCCAATCTTGAGCACAACCGTTTTGCCCCAAAAAACACATAATTGTGATGTTGCGCACAAGTGCAGCCTTTCGGACCTTACCGACATTTTGCACGAAAGGCTGTTTTGAAAGGTATGCTTTCAAGATCGTTGCTCATTCCTTAAAGGGCAAGGAGTACAATCCTGTCTATTGTAATAACTTGTTCAGCCTTGATCGACATTTGCAATCAGGCTCAATAGAGGCAGAAGCGTCAGGCCAATCAGCGGCACAGAGAACAACGGTTTCACAGTGAGAAATAGGCTCTACTCAGTACCGAGCATTTGCAATTAAAAATGCACCGGCTTGCAAACTAAAGCAACGATTCATAGGATCATTCGTTGTGGTTAGGCAGGTGGGACTAGTGGCCTACGAATTGAAGCTACCAGTAGGGTGGAGGATTCATAACGTCTTTCACACTAGTTTGCTACGACCATTCAGATCGTACAAATGGTCAACCCCACAGGAGCTGGACAGTGCTGAGATCGAGCCAGAGGATGATGAACCATACGATATCGAGAAGTTGTTATGATGGAGATGGGCAAGATCCAGTGGCAGAAGGCACAGGGAGTTTTGGGTACTATGGACAAGGTGGAGTATTGACGATGCCTCCTGGGTACCAGCAGGAAACTTCACCTATGCAAGAGAGCTCCAGAAAATGATCAGGAGGGACAAGTTTAAGGAAGACACTAGTATGGGATAGTGTAATTTCGAGGGCGAAAGCTACCCTAAGGGGGGGAGTACTTTGACATGGTTACTTGGGGTTAGGCAGTTATTGACATTTTCTTAAGTGGTAATTAGTAATTATGGGAAATCAACTTTTAAAGGGTGTTATTTAGAGCTTCCTGGTTCCAACACGTCTGATACGTAAAGATCACAGGTGTGGGGCTTCTGCCCTCTTTGAGTTGCAGACCCACCTCGCTGGGCACCTAGGTCCTTACGGGGACCTAGGTGGGACCACCCCGACCTACTCCCACATCATATGATAATATATTCTGGTTGGAGAGATGTTACCATATCTTGGGTAGGGCGTCCCCCACATTAGGCCAAGGTGCATATCATTCGTCCCTTTCAGGGAGGTGGGATATCCCTATCCCAGTGCGTTGATATGGAAGCAGATGCGTGCTTGGCTCGTGAGCCTACTGTGTGTGGAAACTGGCTGTGCATCTTGTCACATGCCCAATGGACCACGTGGCATTTAATAAACAAACATTGAAGAGAAAGAGTGGTTCTTACATAGAAAACATTCCTGCGGATAACCCTTATTAAAACGGTTACTATTTTTTTTTGCGACAGTGGATTGTTCTTTTCTGCGACAGTGCCAAACTACTCTTTTTTGTGACAGTGGCGATAATTGATGCACGAGATATTGGCATCAGATTTGCCACACCACCCCAGTGCAGTCCACAGGGCCTTCCCTGACAACGGCGCTGAAGGCGCGTCTTTTCGGAGAAGGGGCCAAAAGGCGAAACGGGAGCGTTTGGGGACGCCCAGGGTCCCCACCTTGCGGAGGGGTCTGCCGCTGCCATTCGGCGATCACTTTGACGCTGAGATTCAGCCGAACTGGCTGAGGCTGGAGCCCCCCGTTTCCTCTCAAGCTCTGTTTTTGCCATGCTAGCCTCCTGAAATGCGCGCAATTGGCCACGCGGGGAGACGGCGCCGCCAATTGAGACCGGGGAGCGTTGATCGTGGCGCCGGACGGGGAGGCCAAGGCGCTGGTTGCCAGCGCCATTGCCGTCCCTTGTTTTGTGGTCAAACAGTTCATCGACCGACAAGGCGCCTATGCCCAGCGCCGTTGACTGGTCACACGACGAGGTTGTGCTACCAAGTGGGGCCACGACCTGTGAGCCACGACCTGTGGCGGGCTGTCATTGGCGGCACTTTAGCACTTGGTGCAACCTAGCGTCCATTTGACGCCGACCAGCCTTTGCGCCACCCAGATCCCCGACAATCACAGCGTTGAATCGTGAAGTTCGAGGAACCAGAACAACGATCCCTCGGGCAGCGAATAGCAGTGACGGCGGTTGGTAGCGGCTGGTGGCCAGTGACGGGTGGCGGGTGGCGGGTGGCGGGTGGCGGGTGGCGGGTGGCGGGGTCCGGGGGCGGGTAGGCGAGCTGGTTCGAAAGCTCCGCCGCCTTCCCAATCTGTGCATTAGTCATATTCACTGTCACAAAAAAGAATCCACTATCGCAGAAAAGAGTAGTTTGGCACTGTCGCAAAAAAGAACAGTCCACTGTCGCAAAAAGAAATATTCACCTTAAAACTCTTCCTTCAGCTGACGGGCTGGAAAGATTGTCTCTATTCTACAATGTACAAATTCTATCTATGACCTCTTGGCCTGGTCGAGTCCAGGAAATGTTTAGAATATGCAGAGATCACCCCGCACGTCCCCCCATACGGCAACCCCTTGCCATCCATACACGACCGCACCCATGCAGGGTGTAGTTGGGGTGCCAGCCTCGACCGCGCCCATGGCCAAAGGTGTTCACCAGTGGCCTGTCGCTCTGGACTCTCTCACCACTCATGGTGGCAATGGACATAGCGTTCATATGTCAAAACTGCATGTGGGAACAGGGGCCTTGATACCCGGTATTCTTCTGCGCCCACTGTAGAATTGCCTGTCACATACAAAGCACAAATTTGCTCACATCAGTGTGTACATCTCGTACTATGACCAATTTGCACATTTGCAATAGGAGTTCTGTTGTTCTGAAATGCTTGAACCAACTCTTGTGCATTGCCAACTACTTTTGCTAATTCCCAGCTGTTACGCTCATGACCGTAACCCAGCCATTTGACAAGGTACTTTACGGAGCCCTGTCTACGGCCACGCTTTTTAATTATTTTGTCAAAAATGCATTCGACTTTATATTCTAGTTCCCCTTCAATCTTGATAGGGACTGGGGGTGGATGTACTCTATCACTAACCTTATAAGGCTTTAGTTTTGATATATGGAAAACCGGATGTATCTTCTGCATGCTTTCCAGGAGTTCAAGTCGATATGCAATAGAACCTATCCGGTCGAGGATGGTGAAGGGCCCAATCCACCTCAGTAATAATTTTCGAGTCCTAGGGTGCTTGAGGGTAATATACTGTGTTGAAAGGAGGACGTCATCTCCTTTACTAAATGACACATACCTCCGATGGCAGTCAGCATGCTTTGACTACCTATTTCATGCTTTCTCTAAGCATGCCCTAGCCTCTTTCAACGCTGATTAGACACGGTGATCAAATCGTGTCACTGCTGGTAATCCCTCCATGAAAGGTGTACCATTATGCCTTAATTGAGGCTGCTATGCCCTATCAATGGCCATTGCCAAGCCGCGGGCATTTGGATTATCATAACCTTTTAATGACTTCCGAATTTGCACCCAAGAGCTAAGGGACTCTTTGGCTATGGACCATAGTTCAAATAGAATGGGGTCTCTTGGGTTGAACTACTTTTTGAGTTGTTCATTGCAAACTTGGCTATGGCTATTAGTTTATCCCACATGTCTTGATCAACATCCGTAGAACTGCGCAAGTAATCCTCCAGTTCCGATTCATGACTTCGGTCTAGCTATTTGTCTAAGGATGGTATGCAGTGCTTATGTTGAGCTGCACTTTTAACCTCTCTGCTAAGTACTGGCAAAACCTGGAAATGAACCAAATATCTCTGTCAGATATTATTGTAGAGGGGAGACCGTGGTGCCATAGCATATTTTGCATCAGAAGGTTTGCTACTACTTCTGCGGAGACTTCATTCATGGTGGCTGCAATGCACACCATCTTGGTCAACCTATCAACGAATACGACGATAGCGTCATGACCACCCTTAGTTTTTGGTAGTTGAGTAATGAAGTCCATAGACAATTCAGTCTATGGCTCCTCAGGAATGTCCAATGGCTGTAACAAGGCCGTTTTTTTTTGACGAGAATATTTAGCCTGTTGACAAACCAGGCGAGTGCCAACATATAATTGCACCTCTCGTTGCATTCCTGGCCACCAGTAATACCGCTGGACCAAGTCCAAGGTTTTGGCTAGACCAAAGTGTCCTGCACTTGGATGGTCATGCACCAACTAGCAGATTTCAGTCCTTGGACTTGCTGGTATATATACTTGTTTGCCTCCCAACCAAAGGCTGTTTGTACAACGCAGTAAGCCTGATGGATTGTTGAGGCTAAGACTCCTGCCTCTACCATCCTTTTTGCCCTTTTATCTTTACCCCGTTTGCATAACGCCCTTAAGCCACAAACAACTAGTTGACTTTTCCTCTTAGCTTCTTGTTCACTAGGCACTTGAGGAATGCGAGAAAGTGGGTCAGCCACGTTCTTTTGCCCTGGGCGGTATTCCCAGTCAAAGTCAAACTGCTGTAATACTATAGACGATCTGACTTGTCGCCTGCTTAGCTGTGGCTATGACTTGAGATAAGTCAACGGCAATGATCCGTCACCAGTTTGAAATGTGTACCTTCTAGGTAACATTGCCATAACTTGATGGTATGCACGGAAGCCAATGCCTCTTGGTCTGTCACGCTATAGTTCAACTATGTAGGGAGGAACTTTCTATTTATATAATATATTGGATGGTTGTCCTACATGAGGACTGCTCCCACAACAGTTTGGGATGCATCTACAATGACCTCAGATGGTCTATTAGGATCTGGTATTTTGAGCAAGGGAGCTGTTGTCAAACACTTCTTTTAAATGCTTGAATGTCGATTGATACTCTGCAGTCCACTTCCACTTGCCATTCTTTTTGGTCACATCCATTAGGGGAGTTTCTATCTTTGAATAGCCCTGAATGAACTTTTGAAAGTAGTTTGCCAGCCTAAGAAACTGCTTAACGTGCTTCACGCACTGTGGAACAGGCCAATTCTTCACTTTTTCAATCCCTTCAGGATCTGGCCAAATGCCTTCTTGAGACACAATGTGTCCCAGATAAGAGATCTCCTCCTTGTCAAACTGACACTTATGCAGTCGGCAATATAATTTCTGTTATCGTAACACCTCTAACACCTATTTAAGTTATTGTAAGTGCTCCTCAGTAGTCTGGCTAAACACAAGTATGTTGTCCAAATACACCAGGACAAGTTTGCCAATCTGATCATCAAAGATATGGCGCATCGTCTGCTGAAATATCGCTAGAGCATTTGCGAGTCCAAACAGCAAAACCTTAAACTCATACAAGCCTAATGGAGTTACAAATGCCCTTTTGGCACAGTCGACCTTGTCGATGCAAAGTTGATAGTACCCCTGCTGCAAGTCGATGGCTAAG
Organism: Ostreobium quekettii; assembly: GCA_905146915.1. Lineage (NCBI taxonomy): Eukaryota > Viridiplantae > Chlorophyta > Ulvophyceae > Bryopsidales > Ostreobiaceae > Ostreobium > Ostreobium quekettii. The sequence goes on from CAJHUC010001501.1 coordinate 25,672, forward strand.
AAAACTTTAGCCCCTTGCAGTTGATCCAACATGGTGGCTATGCTTGGTATGGGCCATTTGTTTTTAATGGTGGCCTTATTCAACGCCCTGTAATCAATACACATTTGAATGATGCCATTTGGCTTAGGTACAAAGAGTACCGAGGCCTCAAAAGGGCTGCTGCTCTCAGTGATAAGACCTTTCTGGAGGAGATAGTCTACCTGCTCTTTTGTCTCGTCCATTTCTTTTGGCCTGTACCGGAAAGCTAGTCGCTTCACCGGTTTGGTAATTTCCTCTAAGGGAATGGTTAGGGCAAACCCTTGGTTTGGAGAAAGGCCTGTAGGTAATTCATCAGAAAAAAGGTCTTTATACTCCTCCAGAAGTGTAGAGATTTTGTTAGGGTCTGCGGCCTCACGACCTGCAGTGGTCTCTCAACCCGCATTAGCCAAAGTGCTTGGTGCGTCCCCCTCAGGAAGATCGCCAACCCGGTGAATCAAAACCAGTCGGAGAGATGAACCCCGATGGTAAGCACACTAGGCGTAACCCAAAGAATAGATATGACCCAGATGACGAACAGTCAAGGGAGAAGAAGTACCCATCTCGGGCTGCAAAGGGTTGGAAAGGCATGAAGTACTACACAGAGTAATCTCATGACCACGAGAGACGATGGAATATGACCACGACGATAGTCGATGGTACCGGCATGCTTGTAAAGCCAATTATCGCTAGGAATAATATTATAATCGTTGGACAGGTCAACAACAACATAATGAACGGTGCCCTTATAGCCTTGGATGGCTAAAAGGATATCCACAATGCCCAGTGAAGGGAGTGAGGAACCGTCGGCAAGAAGTACCTCCGCCTCAGGAGGCACAAAGGGTGTACTCGGGGGTGTGGAAAACAAATTAGGGTCCACAACATGACGAGAGGCCCAAATCAACCACTGTTAACAATGTAAGCGGCGTAACTGCCTATTTGAAGTCGATTGGGGTTGTTTAAGCATTAAGCCTAATTGATGACAACAAGTCAGGTTTATATAGGCAGTTCCAGTCGCGCTAGTATCAAACAAAATGGATGTTGGGGGGTGACCTACATGGCCTGTAAAAGTTAGACAAGGGTGGTTTGAAGATACTCCTTGAATGCGGTTTCCCACTACTACCTCTGGGGGTTCATAATAAACGTTCACCGGCCAAGGTACACCAGCCATGTTAGTACGACCAGTGTGATCTTTGTTCGGCTGTGTGAATACCTTAGTCCCTTTTGGGTAGTGCATTAATGTGTGCATTCTATGTAGACGTGGATGTTCTACAAAACAACACTTTGCTGGTAATAATATACATGCATCATTGTTGGTGGGAGCTTTTTCATGCTCAACAAAATAATGTTCCAAGAATGGCATTGCATTCTGGAAGGGTGGATTGATCCACACAAACTTGTTCTACAATGGCTGTGTTAAAAACTATTTGTAGTTGAGCAAAACCGCTCGCATAGAGCATTATCCCCATTGGGGTTGGCACAAGCATGTAATGTAAATTAGTGTGCAACCAATGACTGGATATGTTGAAAATGGGTATAATACCCACGACCAGCAATAATTGTTGAGCATACGATTTGAACGCTCAACTTGACTACCCAGTCCCTCTCGGGGTGTGGAGTCTTGACGACTCTTGGCATACCACCCCTGAGATTTACCAGTAGAATTGTATACAGTACGCACTTTAGACACAGGTACCATAGGTGCAATAGTGTACCGACAATTCTCAGCTGTGCATGAAGTGCTGCATTGGACACATTGCTATCCCGCACTTTTCTTCAAATTGCATTTACAATGTGGCGCATTACAAAATGCGTTATAGATGGTGGGGTGCTCACCTTCATGGGTGGCAATTTTCCGCATCCAGGGCAAGTCCCATCCGACAGGTGCCTAATGTAGAAGGGTTTAAAACAATGAAAACACCTTCTAGCCTGCTTCAACACCTCAATTATGGTACTTTTAAGCTAGGTCTGACTTGTGACGGGCTTGCCCTCCATGGGGTCGCGAATGGCCTTGATGGGCTCATATTTGCGCTCTTCTTCAGGTCTCCCCTCTGCACCCATATTATTACCCTTGTGCACCTGTACTCCACAAACCTTTGGTTTTGTCTGAAGAATGGGTTTACCCTTGTTATCAACCTTCAAAGCATAATGCTTTCAGATGGTTTTGTTAGGTCCCAGGTTATTGCTTGTATTGCTTTGCCATTGTGGCTACCAGATAGACATGAACCATATGACTTATATTTCAGATCGTATATGGGTCCCACTTTATATAAATAAGCCCTCAGGCTTGCGTATGTGGACCATTGCTCATCGTCTTTGTATACCAAGCATTTTTGCTTGACGTCAGAAGATAGTTCTGTGTACAATGCCTCTAGCTTAGAGAAGTCATCCATATCCTTCTCACACTTGAGAGACATTTGTTTAAGCAATTGCATGTATTTGATGGTGCCGGGACCTGATATCCCTGCCTTTGTGAAAGCTTCTATCTCAGACCTAATTTCAAAGTCTAAGCATTTATAATCATAAAATGTCTCCATGCCATACTTAAATTGCTCCCATAACAGTTGAAAGTTTGGCTGCGAGAGCACTTCTGCATCAATTGTAACTCCCCATATCTCCACCACTGTTATGGTCATCTCGCAGCTTCCCATGACGAGCTTTAATCTGTGACGTCTCACAATCTCCTCCACCTTGCTTCCATCCACCAGCATGATGTCCAAGTCATTAGTCGTCACGTGGCACCTTCGTTTGTTTTCCTCTGGTAGTATCCCTTTTGCCATAAAATTGCTCGTAGCCCTGGAATCCACCAGAGCTTGGATGGTTCATCCTTTTAGCTTTCCAAAGTAGCTTGGTAACTTTATTGTGCCCACACACGCTTCCCATGTGTTGCCGCAGTATGTCTCGGTTGCGCTTCCGGGTCGGTCTTGGTGATCCTCAAGGTTGGTGATACTATAACGTCTGATGCCCCAACTGGCCGTGGTGCATTCTCCTGGCCTCGGTTTCATTGCACATTCCTTTGCGTAATGCACGTATCCCTTGCAACGGTGGTATTGTATTCTAGTAGGCTTTCCCCCTTGTAGATTATCCACCTCCATGGGTGTTGGTCCGACTCGTGGCGCTGGTCGGTGTAGGTTCCGTAGGGATGGTCCTATGAGTTGGTGTCTCGGCGCTCCATTCACTCTGAATAGAATGTCGTCCACCTTCAACATATGACTCATAGCTTGTTGGAGATTGGGGGGGTTGGCTCTTTCCACGTCAAGTCTCACGGCTGGTTTCAAGCCCCATTTACACCTGTCGAGGTATTTGTTGTTGCCGATTCTTTTGATGCGTGTCTTCAAGTCCATGAATTTCACTGTGTAGTCCCCAACGCTGGTGCGCTGGTTCAATCTGGCCAGCTCATCTCTGGCCTTTTGTCGGTCATTAGCTGCTCCAAATTGGCCCTCCGCAATGTCAACAAAGTCCCGCCAAGTTTGGACAGCTCCTTCTCCGTGCGACTCCACCAAATTCTGCCACCAAAAGGCCGTTTACCCTCGGAACAACCCGGCGGCAAACTCCATGCTGTGCGCCTCATTGTGTACATTCATCAAGCATATATATTGCTTGACTTGAAGCGCCCACAGTGTGAACGTCCCTTGACATGCCCCCTTGTATGTTGGCGGCTTTGGTGGTTTAAGTGTAGGCAGGTTGGACCTTTCTCTAGTATTGCGTGCTCTAGTTCCACTCAGCACTGCGGTTGCAGCCATGGCTTCCTCTAGCTGGCTTTGCATTCGTTGCTGGGCCTCGTTCTGTTGCGTTTCAAAGTGTCTTGCCAGCTGGTTCCACCAGCTTCCCTGCGCTTGTTCAATGGCCACTTGCAGCTAGTCCAGTGAGGCTCCCGCTTGGCTGGGTGACGGGCTCCGTACACTCCCAGGTTGGCTCATGTTGTCTTGACTCCTTCTCGACTCCTCTTTTGGCACAATTTCTGATTGATGTCCCCCTGGCGTCCTTTCTCTTCTGACGTCCCTGATGTCCAATCCCTCTACTAGCCCGCCCTTGTGGCTGGCCACTCGGCTGACGTCTTCCAGATGTTTAGCCCTTCAACGTCCTCGGGGCAACTTCCCAACCAGTGTTCTCTGACACCCGGCTTCTTCTTCCTTCAGGTTTGCCCTCGGGGCAGGCCGCACAGCTCATGTCTTCAGGCGCCCTGCAATTCTCACCCTCAGGGCCGGCCACGCCGCTGACGCTCTCCCCGGCATCCAACGGTTCTCTAACTCCGCTCCTTGGAGCTTCACATGTAGCTGACGTCTTCGTGATGTCCAGCGGCTTGAATCGTGAGTTGCACCCTCCTGCCCCATTCCTTGGGCAACCGCCGCCTCCTAGCCATGGGTCAGGTCGTCTCAAAGCGCTGCTTCATCGTCGGCAGCTTTGCTAGCTTTGAAACCAATTGTAAGGGGTGGGAACCCCTTTTTGGCCGGACGGAACATAGCCCATATTCTCCGTTCGAGTCGGGGACTGGTCGAGAGCATTCACGGTGCAACTTTTGATCACCAAAGTGGTTCGATGTTTCTGTTTATATACCCACTGTCCAAGGCATGCCAAGGTCATGCCAGAATAGGGTGAGTCACCCTGATTCTGGTATACCCGCCAGGTTTGTAATTCAAATTCCCGTCCCTTGTCCTTCCGTCCCATTGACCCATTGGTTCCCAGCACCATCTCCCACCGTATTGACCAACATGGCGCTTTCCCCTCTTGTCTATTTTATCCATGCCCAGTCGAGTTGCTCTTAGCAAACCGTATTGTATAGTGTTTCCAAGGAGTTCTTAATGTACAATGTCCAATGCTTGTAATATACAACACCCTGTGACCTTAATGTACAATGTTCCGGGCCCAACTCTTACAGAAGACCTCCCATTGCCACTCCTTGCCACAACCTACGGCGATCCCTGCTAGTCAACGCCCGGCCAAGACCGCCGCAGGTTGCATGAGTATCCATGTCAACGCCCAGATCAAGAGCAAGAGGCATCAGCCAACATGTCAACCGGGCTCGCCATGCCAGTCTCCACCACCGGCATGACCTTGTCGCCGAGCGTAGCTCAGAAACTCATGTGACATCGTTCGCACTTTCCACCCGCGCTCACACACGGTCGCTCCCATGCATGGGAAGCAAGTCGCAACTAGATGCATTACAAAATGTTTGTTCCACTCATGCACTGTTCGCTACAAGCATGTCCAATTCACGTCCCTCCCCATCGTTCTCCATTTCGCCATATTTAACACCGTATAATACATAAAGCATGTGGGTGTGGGGTTCCTGCCCTCTTTGAGCCGCGGACCCGCCTCGCCGGGCACCTAGGTCCTTGCGGGGACCCAGGCAGGACCACCCCTCCTACTCCCGTATCCTAATACCTAGAACGGCTACCATGGGTTGAGGATAGTTATCTTGGGCAGGGCGTCCCCCACACCAAGGGCCATTAGTAGGGCGTCCCCCACATCAGCCCGGTGCGCGTAACATTCGTCCCCCTCAGGGAGTGGGGCGTCCTCGTCCCGATGTGTGGATACGGGAGCAGAAACATTATATGTGTACACGACAACTGGTTGTGCGATTTGCCACATGCCCAGTTGGCGTGGGAACAAGACAATTGTGGTGAAGAGAAAGAGTGGTTGTTTTACATGACCTGCCGGCCTTTGACAACCCTCATTAAAACTCTTCGTTCAGCACTTCGGCTGCAATGTTCTGACCTTCTGGCTTGTATCCGTTAAGGGAAAATATGGGAAACATGCAGGTCACCCTGCACGTCCCCGACCCCGAAACATGCGGTCACTAGAGGTGGCCACTCAAAGATACCATCCAGTCCGTTAAGTCCGGTTCGTTAATTTTTATCAGCTGTCCGTTAAATTCCGTTAAAGAAAAAGGGAGAAAAATTCAGAAATAAACGAAAAAAATCCAAAAAAATCGAAAAAAAACCAAAAAATCACAACAACTGTGGCTAGTTGAAAATCTAGTATACATAGGTTGAAATAAAATACAAACATACTCTCTAATAGCGAATTCCATAAACTATAAGTATGAATAAAATCCAAAAATCCCCAAAAAATCCAAAAATCCGTTAATTTTTGGTTAATTTTTGTCTTTTTTTTGTTATTTTCCGTTAATTAACAGAAAATTAACGGAAATTAACCTCTGTCCGCTATTAACGGATCCGGGTGGCCACCTCTAGCGGCCACCCGCTGCCCAACCATGACCACCTCGAGAATACGAGGGACCTCGTCCTTGCCCACATGCACGAACGGGATCTCGAGGGGGTTGGATCAACGGCTGCTTAGTGGCTAGGCGCTCCCCGTTCAAGATAGCTACGGACATTGCGTTCATATGTCCGAACAGCGCACGAGTGCGGGGCCCGGTATACCCAGTCTGCTTCTGGGCCTACTTCAGCAGGACTTGTCAAAGACACTAACCCATGAGCTCATTTCATGTCGTTTGTTCTTCAGTTGATACATGCACAACAGGAATTGTTCCACTTTCAAATGCTTGAACCAGTTCCTGTGCATTTGCAACTGCTTTTGCTAATTCCCAGCTATTATGCTCATGTCCGTATCCCAGCCATTTGACGAGGTACTCTACCAAGTTCTGGCGCTTTCCACGCTTTTTAATTCTATTATCCAAAATGCGTTCCACTTCATATTCCAGTTCTCCTTCGATTTCGCTAGGAACTGGTGGTGGCTGTACTCTGCCACTGGCCTTATATGGCTTAATCTTTGATACATGAAATATTGGATGTATCCTATGCATGCTTTCCAGAAGTTCCAGTAGATATGCGACAGGACCTATCCGTTCAAGGATGGTGAAGGGCCCAATCCACCTCGGTAATAGTTTTCGAGTTCCAGGGTGTTTGAGGGTGATATGCTGTGTCAAAAGGAGGATGTCATCTTCTTTGTTAAATGACACATCCCTCCTATGGCGGTCCGCATGCTTTGACTGCCTATCTCGTGCTTTTTCTAAGCACGCCCTGGCCTCTTTCAGCGCTGATTGGACACGGTGATCAAATCGTGTCACAGCTGGTAGTCCCTCCATGAGGGGTGTACCAGTATGCCTTAAATAAGGTTGTTGTGCTCTATTAATGGCCATTGCCAAGCCGCGGGCATTCGGATTGTCATAGCCCTTCAAAGGCTTCTGAATTTGTACCCCAAGAGCTAAGGGACTCTTTGGGTATCGACCGTAGTTTAAATAGAACGGGGTCTCTTGGGTGGAACTGTTTTTCGAGTTGTCCATTGCAAACTCGGCCATGGCTAACAATTCATCCCACACGTCATGGTCAGAACGCGTATAGCTGCGTAAGTAATCCTCTAGAATCCGATTCATGACTTCGGTCTGGCCATCCGTTTGTGGATGGTACGCAGTGCTCATATTGAGCTGAATTTTCCACCTCTCGGCCAGGTACTGGTAAAACCTGGAAGTGAACCGAACGTCTCTGTCGGACACTATCTAAGAGGGGAGACCATGGTGCCTCATCACATTCTGCACCAATAGGTCGGCTGCTCCTTCTGCAGAAAGCTCAGTGGTCGTGGCTGCGAGGCGGACCATTTTGGTCAGTCTATCGACGAACACGACGATAGCATCATGACCTCCCTTAGGTTTTGGCAATTGTGTAATGAAGTCCATGGACAATTCAGTCCAGGGCTCCTCAAGAATGCCCAGAGGCTGTAGTAAGCCTGGGGTTTTTTGACGAGGGTACTTAGCCTGTTGACAAACCAGGCAAGTATCAACATGTAATTGTACTTCTCGTCGCATTCCCAGCCACCAGTAATACCTCTGGACCAAGTCCAGGGTCTTGGCTTGACCAAAGTGTCCTGCACTTAGATGGTCATGAGCCAACTGGCAGATCTCAGTCTGCAGACTGGCTGGTATATATACTTGTTTGCCTCGCAGCCATAACCCGTCTGTACAGCGCATCTCTTGCTGCTGTTTTACAGACGCAAGCTGGGGATCTCGGCCATAGGCCCGACGGATCCTAGAGGCAAGATCGTCTGCCTCTACCATCTTTTTCTTATCTCCCCGCTTGTGTATTACTCTTAAGCCACAGACAACCAGTTGACTTTTCCTCCTGGCTTCCCGTTCATCAGGAGATGGAGGAATGCGAGAGAGTGGATCAGCCACATTCTTTCGCCCTGGGCGATATTCCCAGTCAAAGTCAAACTGTTGTAAGATTTCTGACCACCTGGTCTATCTTCGGCTCAGTTGTGGTTGTGACTTAAGGTAAGTTAACGGACAATGGTCTGTCACTAGTTTGAAGCGTATCCCTTCAAGGTAACACCTCCAAAACTGGACAGCGTGAATAGAAGCCAACGCTTCTTGGTCTGTCACACTATAGTTCAACTCTGCCGGGAGGAACTTTCTGCTGGCGTAGCAGATTGGATGATTATCCTGCATCAGAACTGCTCCCACAGCAGTCTGAGATGCGTCTGCTGTGAACCCAAAGGGTCTCTCAGGGTCTGGCATCTTGAGCAATGGAGCTATGGTTAAACACTCCTTTATATGCTCAAATGTCTCTTGACATTTCGCTGTCCACTCCCACTTGCCATTCTGTTTGGTCAAGTCGGTCAAGGGAGTAGCCATCTTCGAATAGCCCTGTATAAACTTTCGAAAATAGTTTGCCAGCCCGAGGAACTGCTGTACATGCTTTACGCATTGTGGTACATGCCAGTTCTTAACCTTTTCGATCCCTTTGGGATCCGGGCGTATATCCTCTTGAGACACCACATTCCCCAAGTAGGAGATTTCCTCCTTGTTCAATTGACATTTGTGCATGCGACAATACAACTTCTGTTGTATTAACACTTCTAACACCTGTCGAAGGTGCTTAAGATGTTCTTCAGCCGTTTGGCTAAACACTAAGATATTGTCCAGGTAAACTAGAACGTGTTTGCCAATTTGATCACCAAATATATGGTGCATCGTCTGCTGGAATATCGCTGGGGCATTCACGAGTCCAAAAGGGAGTACCTTGAACTCATAAAGGCCCAACGGCGTCACAAAAGCCGTTTTGGCACAATCGGCCTTGTTAATCTGAAGTTGATAATACCCTTGCTGCAAGTCTATAGCCGAAAAGATCTTGGCCCCTTGCAGTTGATCCAAAAGAGTATCTATTTGAGGGATTGGCCACTTATTCTTAATCGTGGCTTTGTTCAGTGCTTGATAATCGATGCACATTCGGAGGCTGCCATCTGGCTTTGGTACAAAAAGTACTGGAGCCCCAAATGGGCTGCTGCTCTCCGTGATCAGACCTTTTCTCAACAGGTAATCTATATGTGATCTGATCTTGTCCATTTCCTTTGGACTGTACCGAAAAGCTGGTCGCTTTACTGGTTTAGTTCCCTCTTTTAGTGGAATGGTCAAAGCCACCCCCCATTCTAGGGGAAGGCCAGTAGGGAGTTAATCAGGAAAGAGATCCTTGTACTCCTCCAATAGGGATGTAATGTGTGCGGGATTCACCGCATGGGTGGTCTGTCGACCTGAAGTGGCCGAAGGGCCTGGTGCATCCCCCTCAGGGAGATCGCCGACCCGGCGAACCAAAACCAAACGGAGAGGTGAACCCTGCTGGTAGGCACGCCGAGCATATCCCAAGCAACACAAATGACCCAACCGGCGAGCCGACGAAGGGAGAGCCAGAGGGACCCATGGAGAACTGCGAAGGGTCATTTTGTGACCACGGGAAACCACACGGATGTGGCCCTGACGATAATCAATGACACCGGCGTGCTCATAGAGCCAATTGTCGCCTAGAATAATGTTATAATCGTCAGAGAGGTCAATGACCACACAACGAACGGTGTCCTTGTAACCTTGAATAGTTAAGGGGATATCTACCACTCCCAAAGAAGGAAGGGAGGATCCGTCCGCAAGGAGGACTTCAACCTCTGACGGAGAAGATTCCACATGGGTGTGTGTGGAAAACTCCGTGGGATCCACAATACGATGAGTAGCGCACGCCAATCGCTGTAGGCGATGCAAGCGACGCAGCTGTCGATTGGGTGTGGAGTTCGGATGCTTAGGCATCAAGCCTAACCAACGACAACAGGTCGGATTAATATAGGCAGTGCCAGTCGCCCCCGTGTCAAAGAGGATGGACGCTGGTTGATGTCCCACTTGACCGGTAAAGGTCAAGCGAGGATAGTCTTGGGAGACCCCGCGAATGCGGTATTCCGCTGCCCCCTCAGGGGGTTGATAATACACATTGACTGGCCAAGGGATACCAGGCATTTCCTGGCGGCCAGTACGATCCACGTCCGGTTGTGTGAATAACCGGGTACCCTTTGGGTAATGAATAAGGGTGCGTAGCCGGCGCAGCCTGGGATTGTTAGTAAAAGCCTGCCAAGCGGGTAGAAGGATACATGCTCCCACATGTTTGGGAGCCTTTGCTCGTTCAGCAAAGTAGTGATCCAAGAATGGTACAACATTCTTGAAAGGTGGATTGATCCACACAAATTCATGAGATAAAGGTTTCGTCAAGAAACTGGTGTCTCATGAACAATATCGCTCACAAAGTGCGTTATCCCCATTGGGGTTAGCACATGCATCCAGTGTAAACTGGTGGGCAACCAAGGATTGAATGTGGTTGAAGTGCACAGGTTTCAACATGCAATCAGAATGATCCATATCACTGTGCAGACCCTTCCGGGTTGTTCCAGACTGTGCATGTGTATGACGAGTTTTCACCACATTATTGACAGCAGCTTGCAAAATGCTCAGTTTAGGAACTTGAACCACTGGTGCCACATTATGTCTCACATCCAATGGTGCTTGCATCAGTTTTGCACTATTCACATTATGTTTCCGTGCTGCCAGACAGAGTGCACGCGAAACTATATGTGAGGATCTCACTGAATGGCTAGGGCTTACCGGCATCATGAGCAGCTTTCCTCGGCCTGGACAGTCACCCGTGGAGAGGTGGTCGGCGGTGTATGGTTTAAAACATCTAAAGCACCGGCCGGCTCTTTTGAGAACCTCCACCGTAGTGTCGCGTAACTGCGACCTATCGGTGACCATTTTCCCTTCCATGGGATCACGTATGTTGGCCAGCGGCTCGTAAACGCGTTCCCCCGGGGCTTGCGAGTCATTAGCACGAGAATTTGTATAAACCACTCCCCCTCGACCTTTCAGCCTATTATTCAAAACGGGCTTTCCCCAATTGTCGACTTTCAATGCATGGTGTTTTTGAATAATCCCATTAGGGGGAAGGCGATTACTCGCACTTGGTTTGCCATTTGGCCTTCATTTCGACGAGCACCATATGCCTTATATTCTTGGTCATATGTGGGACCAACTGTATACAAATGAGCCCTCAGGCTGGCGTATGTGGTCCACTACTCATCATCTTTGTTCAATAAACATTTTCTTTTTATATTTGGACGAAGTCCATTATGTAATGCATGCAACTTGGAAAAGTCATCAAGTTCATTTTCACACTTGAGAAACATTTGTTCCAAGAGCTGCATATATTTGATTGTGTTGGGACCCGAGGTCCCTGCCTTTGTAAAGGCTGCAATTTCAGACCTTATGTCAAAGTCTAAACATTTATGATCATAAAGTGTCTCCATGCCATATTTAAATTGTTCCCATGACAGTTGGAATTCTGGCTGTGAGAGCACTTCTGCATCAATTGTAACCCCCCACAAGTGTCCCAATTGGGCAAGCAGGCCGTGTTTCACTGACTCCTCAAGAGTATTCAGTGCAATCCAACCCCATTGAGATCGGGGTGCCATAGTGGTTTTGAAATACATGATAATTTCTTGTAACCACTTGGTCAAGGCTTGCTTATCCTCATTCCACTTTGGGGGTTTCATGCCTTGAGTATTCACCTTAGGCATGCTCACCTGAGGTTCCCTTTCGGGTTGTAAATATACAGGGGCGAAGGGCACTCCTTGCGCCGCCATCAAGTACCCCTGGCCCATGTATCCGGGCCCCATGGGGTCATAATCGGCTGGCGGCGGTGGTGGCCCTTCGATAGCCCTTAGCAGCTCCTCAGCTACTGTGGCGTACTGTTCCTGATGCTGTGGCTCAGGCGCCTGCAAGTAGCTTGGCGGGTGCCCATACACTCCCTCGAACTCCTCCGACTCCAATGGATGGGAGTGTTCTGCATATGGTTGTGAGGGGACCACCTGCTGCCTTAGGGCGCTGACCGCCTGCTATACCCTTTCGGGCTGGTAGACCCTTTTGGGCTGATATACTCTTCCGGGCTGATATGGAGGAGCCTGGTAGACCGCCGGCTCTTGGGCAAAGGGAGACATCTCCTGCAGTCTCTGAATTTTCTTCTGCATAGTCGGCAGCGGAGGCTGCGCTCCCCGTGGCCCAGTCTGGCCCATCGTAAAGGGCATGGCCGGTTGTCTTGGCGCCATTCCTGGCTGAGCCACTGGACGAGCTGGTGCTGAGGGGCCAGTCTGCGTTCTAGGCCCCATCTGTACCTTTACGGGCTCCTCCTCTGGGACCCTTCGGCCAGTGCTATGCACGGCCTGCCATTCAGTAGCTGCCTCCAGGATTTCCGGCACATAGATACCCAGCGATGTCTGCTACGCATCGAATAACCCGCGCAGTTTGGCGGGAATGCACTGCAGCGCAGCTACTGGGACCTCTGCCCTGTATGGTGCCCGACCTCCCCGCGGGTGGTAGTAACCTTTATAGTACACACCACCGAACGGGTCATGAAACGCCCCCAGCGTGTCCCAAAATCCCTGAGCATCCTGTATCACAGGGGTATGCACCACGGGAGTGGGTCTTTTAGGCATTTCATATGGCACTTAAGTTCGGCCTTGTTTCTTTTTGAGCTGCTGTGTTTGGCGCTGCTGGTATCCAGGACCAGGCCTCCCAGGCAGATACTTAATTCCACTGGGTTCCTGTCCAGAATTGCTTTCTCCAGGGGGAGTTTTCTGGGCCTGCTGGCCTGCTTGGCGAGACTCCTGAAACTGCAGGAACTCGGCGTAATCCTCTTCCCCCATTACGGCCAGCAGCCGGGCAGTCTTATCAGCTTTTGCCCTTGCCTTTTCCAAAATTGTCTCCTGCCTTTGCACATCAGCATAAACCTCCTTCTTCTCTTGAGGAATAGGTTCAACCGGCTCTCCTGCCGAACCGAGATACACAACTTCGTCATGTCCAGCAGAATCTCCAACTTCTGCACATGTACGCAAGTGTGTTTTCACAACAAGGTGAATGGGAGACACTACATCGGCAATGTTACCTGGAACTACTCTCTGAGTTCCTTGAGGTTCCTCTCTTGCCTTTATAGGCTTCATCTGGGCCTTTTCAAGCTGCATCTTTGCCTTTCTAGGCTTCTTCTTCTCCTTAGAAGATGTTGCCTCCTTGGGGACGCTACTCTCCTCAACTGGAGGCGGTGCCTTTCCAGGTTGTGGAGGGGCGAATCGAGCGGCGTGGGTTACCCGACTGTTGCTTCCACTCGACTCATCATCCCATTTGGCCGTTTGCTGCGGCTGGGCCCTCTCAAGCTTAGCAAAAGCTTTTGCTTGCTGGGCCGGATCTAGCTCATCAGCCACCGGCTTAGCCTCAAGGCGTTGTGTCTTTTGGCTGCCTCCTGCAGTGAAAAACCACTTGATCTTAGCCTTGCGCTGGCGTTTATAAGCTTGCTTACGCTCATATTTTTGGGGATTCAACTGCCAATCACGCTCATGCTGCAAAGCTTTTAGCTCTCTGTGCTGGCTGGCTTTTTGAGCCTTTCGCTCATCCAGCTTCCTCGCACGAGCAAATCGATCTCGATTTCGAATATGTTGTCTCTCTTTCTCCATTCTATGCACTTGCGCCTGTGTCGATATATCTCCCGGCAACGAAGAAGCGCATGACGAGAATGACAATTCAGAGATCTCCTCCCACCGCTCGTGGGGATCACTAGGGTCCAGCTTTTCCGGAGTTCCCTCGCTGAAATCCCACGGTTCAGGGATATGTCTGAGCGCAAAGGCCATCTTTTTGGGCCAATTTGGGTCCTCTCCGGCAATTTGATCTGCCATTCCAGGACCATACCACCTCTGGATTCTCACCAGTCTAGCGGTGGTTAATTTTTCACCAAATCGTTATGCGGCCATTTGCCAGCCTTCATCCAATTCATCAATAAGATCACTGTGGAACTTAGTCCACATAGCACGGCATGGTGGCTGCCGGCTATAAGGAGTACCAGTGTCTGGAATGAATTCCAGCACACTGGCGCTCTCTCCCGGTCCCCACTCCGGTAATGCGGGTCTCCGGGGGCTCCACTCATGACCTTTCGACCTTTCCGGACTGGGTCCATATACAACACGAGCGCTTTCTGTGAGCGACTCGTCGCTACTCTTCTCCGGCTCACTAGGTGTTTGTAAGTGCACCTGTGACCTGACCCGTGGCCACTGGGTCCCGACCTATCGGCCTCTGATCTCCTCTACTTGCCCAACGGGCTAGACTTTCCGGCCTTTATGCGATTCTGTCCGAACTTTCGGCACCGTCTCACTTGGCGACGGGCTCTTCCGCTTAGGCCGCTGTTTGCTGACAGTCTTCCAGTTACCCTCCGCTTCTGGAATCATCGGCATTTGCGGCTCAGATAGACCAGGGCCCCTTTTGGGCTGTCTCGCTTATTGAGCGATCTTCTCTTCCGCCTCTTGCGCCCGCATCTTTTGCTTCAGTAGGCGATCGCTCAACTGGGCCACATGTTGTTCAGCAGAGGTCTTGGCGTCTTCGGCTTGGCAGCTCTATTTTTTCGCCTTCCTCATCGCCACCTCGTTCCTTCGGGCTTCTTTTTGAGCCGCCGCCGTTGCAATTTCCAAGGAGGAGATTTCTCGGTGGTCTCTTCATCCCGCTTCTCTCTTGCCTGCTTGGCCGCAGCAGCCGCCTTCTGCTCCAAGAGTTTCATGATGGCAGGCGCCTTTAGTAGGGCTGCTACCGTACCCAGCTCTAGCACCTCTTCTTCTGGGGCTTCCTCCACCTCGGCCATCGACTGGTCGCTACCTTCCGGCTCAGCTCGATCTGACGATGGACCGGCAACGTCCTTCCGGACTTCTTCCTGTTTCTGCCCATTTCGGGTTGTAACATCCTCACTGACCGAACTGGTTGGTGTCCCCTTCTGGGGTGTTTCTTCCTCACCCGAAGATTCGGGTGTGCCCTTCTGGGCTTCAGGATCCGTTTCCTCAGCCTCCATGGAGGAGGCCGGGGAAGGGGCCCGGTGTGCCGTGCTCACTCGCCCACCCAGGCGAAAGTGTGGTAGCCACTCCCAGGTGGCTCTGAAACCAAACGATACGTAAAGCATGTGGGTGTGGGGTTCCTGCCCTCTTTGAGCCGTGGACCCGCCTCCCGGGCACCTAGGTCCTTATGGGGACCTAGGTGGGACCACCCCTCCTACTCCCGTATCCTAATATCTAGAACGGCTACCATGGGTTGAGGATAGTTATCTTGGGCAGGGCGTCCCCCACATCAGGCCGGTGCACGTAACACCGTACTTAAGTCGCCATAAGAACCTCATCCTCCACGCAATTGCTTATATATGTCTCTTGTCCTCACAGTGATGTGGGAGTGTGTTACGGATGCAATAGTCAAGGGTACCGGGGAGCATCAAAGGGAGATGGGAAAAGATGATGAATACGTGGAGCGGCCACCTTTGCTAACGGTTCTTGAATGAACAATAGAGGTTCTGGATTCTACCATATATTATAAGAGTTCTATTTTATAAGAAACATCCGCTCTTGCCGCGATTGGTGAGAGCACGGGAGGTTAAGGGCTCGCACTCTCTGCTCCCGTTTGCATGCTACGAGGAACCCATTGATCCCTCACGCTTTAGCAGTGGTTCCGACGCCGGGACCTCATATCAAATAGAGCACGCCAATCGGTGAAGGGAGGCTGCAACCCGAGCGACCCTGTGGCAGCAGAACTACTGTTGGAAAAGAGAGGGGGACAGAGGTGGATTGGTGGTAGCCAGCATCGCGCTGAGAGCATTGCAGCCAAGGGTGACGGAGGAGAGATCAACGGGGAGAGCGTCGATCTGCAGCCTCTGTGCAGAAGAAGCAACAATCCGAGGAGTCAGCGGTGGATTGGTGATAGCCAACATCACGTTGAGAGCATTGCAGCCAGGGGCGACGGTGGAGAGATCTACGGAGAGAACGTTGATCCGCGGCTTTTGTGCGGGAGAAGCAATGATCCGAGGAGACAGCGGTGGATTGGTGGTAGCCAGCATCACATTGAGAGTGTTGCAGCCAGGGGCAACGGTGGAGAGATCAACGGAGAGAGCATCGATCTGTGGCCTCTGTGCAAGAGAAGCAATGATCTGAGGAGACAACGGTGGATTGGTGGTGGCCAGCATTGCATTGGGAGTGTGGCGGCCAGGAGTGATGGTGGAGAGATCGGCGGAGAGAGTGTCGATCTGCGGCACCTGGGCAAGGGTGTGATCACATGAAGGAGAGGGGGATTCAAGTCAGCTTGGCGCGGGCGCCATGAGACTCCGACCAAGGACATTCTCGGGATTGGATCTCCAGGAGGATGTGGAGGGGTGGTTTCTGCATATTGAAGGAATGTGCATGGCCAATGGAGTTAACGACTATAAGGAGCGTCGCCCTTTACAGTCCTTACTTACTAGCTGGGTCACGGCTTGTTTCGTCCTGTTCGACTCGGGAGCTGGCGGTATCACGCGAGAGGTAGAAACGGACAAGGTTTTGATTACATTGGTACAATTTGGCCTCATATTTACAGTTGCCCAAGGGCGGCAACCAAGCAGCCGTACGGCCACTGCCAAAATGTCCCAGTTCTTTTTGAATTCGTATCACCACCCATTTGTATCCCCATGCATTCTTTGCCTCACAGCTGAGTCATCCAGCCTATTATTCCTAGGACAATTTACCAACGTGATATTCTGTCCCGTCAAGCTTTAGAGGTCCCGTGGGCCCGTCCCTAACATAGACTACCGTGTTGACTAATGCTACCCACCCTCAAAGGTGGCTGCAGAAAAGATCGAGGCGGCGGGCGGTACGGTGGAGAAGCTGGCGGTGAAGCCCAAATGGATGCGGAAGACGCAGTTTGACTTTGACTGGATTACCTTTAGACGGGGTACGTCCGTACCAGAAGTGTGGGTCGTTTACAAGAAGGAAGAGGCAGGAGCAGAGCGGACAAAGGTGCGAAAAACAGGGTGGACGTTGCTGGGCAGGTGTCACAGCAATTAGTCAGTGGCATTTCTAATATGATAGAATCAGTAAGCATTGATCGTATTGTACTTGAGGTATCAAGAGGGTTGAGAGGCTCCAAACCTCACCAGATCCAACTAGACAAAATCAATTGGGTAAAAGAGGTGATTCTGAGGGATGCAACTCGAATGCATGGGGATACAAATGGGTGGTGATACGAATTCGAAAAGAACTGGGACATTTTGGCAGTGGCCGTACGGCTAGTAACTATCCTTATTTCTATAGGCTATACCTATAGCCTCATCTCATTCGTAGCGCCACACAACCTTGCAACGGCTCTTGGGAATCCCGGTAGTACCACTGATCCCGGTAATTCACTTGCAATGAGCATCAACGTGTGGGCATCGAGGGGGATCAGTGGCATGGTCCCGATCAGGGGGGAAAGGCAGCGCGTGCAGCCTGGCTGTTCAGTTGGGCCAAAACAAGGGCAGATGAGCTGACACTCCAACTCACCTGTAGTCGCCATTTCCAAGCCAAGTCTCGATCCAGGCCAAGGCGGTGGCCTTGGCGATGTCCTCGCCGATTTTCTTGGGCGCCAGTCCCAGGGGGCCGATCTTGGGCGCCAGCGAGGAGGCGGCGCCCACCTCGCCGCCCGTCGCCCTCACGTACACCTCATGGATGGTGTTGGGGTCGAACTTGGGCGGCATGGATTCCCCAAGATGCTGTCCCCAACCCGGGGCCTATGATATTGTACATTGTCCCTACTCAGTTCATAGGGTACAACATCTTTCCCTGTTTGGTTCATAATATACAATGCTTTCCCTCGTTCGGTTCATAATATACAACGTCTCCCCTTACATCCTTCCCCCCTTGCAGCAAAACGTCCCGTGAGCTGATGGCTCTGCCTCCCAATGTTGCAGTTGTAGTCGTCGTTGTCAGAATCAGGGCGTGCATGGTCTGACTGGTTGACGTCTTTGTTGAACATAGTTGTCCGCTCCTGAATATCATCGTTTTGGGCGGGTACATGGTCATCTTCATCCTAATTTCTGTCCTTATCGCTTGACCTAGCGAATCCGGTACATTGGTTCTTTGGTTGACATCTTGACCCATTGTTGACATGTTTACTCCTACCGTTTTGATTTGCCGTATCACCACCGTAACGTCTTGCCACATTCTTTTTTGTGCACACCATTTCTTGGCGTTGTTTTGTAAGTATCTCTTGGTGGTTGGGACTCGGCTTAGCTCCAGCTGGTCCCCGAACCCATCGCACCTTGGTAGCTTTCTTGATGGCGGTCAGTTCTTTGCTTTCCATGTTTATTTCAGCTTTGGGAGGGCGCAGTTTCTCTTGCTCTTCTCCCACAATCGTCGGGTCGTTAGAGGCGTCGGAATCTGGGCCCGTCTTCATTTTTCTCCTAACCTTGTCTTTGTTGTAAAGGCAGCGGGTTGCTGGATCGTCAAGGGTATCAATGGCACCCTGGCAAGGGATATGGTCCTCCGGTTCCTCGATATTGTTCATCCGGAGTGGTTGATGGTCGCTGTAGTCATTTGCACTTTCGTTGTTATCCCTAGTCAGTGCAGGGGGATATTCTTTGTCCTCGATATCCGATATCAATATCGATAGCCGTACGATTAATAAGGGGCAAGCAAATTGTATGTCCAACCTTTGTAGCATGGCTCAAATAGCTCCCTTGTTGACATTGGCTTATACAGGTCTTCGAGAAATATGCATGTCTTCTTTTTCCAACATCTTGTAGGCATCTTTAGCACTGGGCACCCTTCGTAGTCAACGATCATCATCATTTTGTCATTGTTCTCCACCGTTCCATCAAAGTAGAAAATGGCAGTGGGGTTGAGCTCGGTCTTCCCTTGCATGCTTACACGTTGTCCCTGCCCCTCTTGCCAAGTGTTGTGTGAACTGAGCGCACCCTTGAGTTCTTGTCTTCCCTCTTAATGAACTTGATAGTAGCTCTCCTTGGCAGATTTGCAAATAGCCTCACTGCCATTGAAGTCACGATTGTTTGATGATTTACCCCGTTCTGGCTCAAACCATTGGAGTGCCAATGGTGGAAAGATAGCCACGGTTCATGTGACTACCCTCCATTGCATCATCCGCCTTCTTGGTGCACTATTCATCATGGTTGCTAGCGCAGCCTTGGAATTTACATCTTGGTCCCACCATGTGTTTCTTGTCCAAAACTTGTGGTTTGTTGCCATGTCGCTGCCTCCCATCGCCACGTTGACGCCCCTCACTTTCAGTGCCATCTTTTTTTGAGGTCATTTAGTAAATGCTCTGGTAGTTGCTTCACTTGATTTGCTCCTGCCGCTTAAGCATCTGGTGCGTTCAGCCGTATGCTGCATTTTGCAAGAAGTCTTGTGTACTTTCTCCAGTCGTAGGGTACTAGGAACCGCACCATTATGCAAACGACTTTCTGCCGCTGTGCCCACTTGTCATTATATAGTAACTCGTTGTTGTGCTCTGGTCTCCCTTTCGGTGTCAACTCTGATGTGAAGTCTTGTCTTGTCTTGTCTTGTCTTGTCTTGTCTTGTCTTGTCTTGTCTTGTCTTGTCTTGTCTTGTCTTGTCTTGTCTTGTCTTGTCTTGTCTTGTCTGATGTCTGTCGCGTCTTGTCACTCACAGCCTCAAAAAACTCTTGTCGCATCATCTTCTGGATATTGGACTTGGATGGCTCTTGTGGGTGTTTCTTTGTCTGCATGATGCACATTGGCGGTATGAACTCCTTCCCCTTCCTTCAGAGGTTGTGGCATACACGTTTTGGGTGATCTCATCTGGTTGGTTCTCTTGGTGTTCTTGTCGATGTTTCCAATTCTATATAGCATCCAGATTCTGGTCCCATCTTTGATTTGCAACATATTTGCCATCCAGTTGATCTTGGTGTTGAACTTTTGCAGCCATGGCATCCCAAGAATTGCGTTGTGTTGTCCAAGCTTGCAATTTGGAATGTAGGCTGGCACTCGAATTTGTTGATTTGCAACTCATAGGAGTCCACCTCTCGTTTGGGTCCATGTTGTGGTGACCCATCTGCCATGTGCAATGTTTGAATATTGCCACTCTCTTTCCAATAGATGCCATTCCTCTTGCAGAAATCTTGATCAATAAGGTTGCTTATAGTGCCACTGATCATCAATACTCGCAGCCTCAACCCGCCCAAGGTTCCCTCAAACTGGAACAAGTTGCTTGGTCGTTGCCGTTTGTTGTTTATCATAGGCTTGCAGCTGTCGGCTCCGTCTCCCATATCCTGGGTTTTTTTGTCAAGCTTCTCTCTTCACTCGTGCCTCATTCCATTGTTTGTAACAAGAGGCTATCTGGCCATATTCTTCCCAATTATGTAGCCTCCCATATAGGTCCATCTTGTTCACCGTTGTCCACCAACGTGCTTGTCTTCTATGCCAGCTTTTCAACTCATTTTCCACAGCCTCGTCTTCCTGCAACTTCTCCAAAGGCTCCCTTTCCCGTCTTGTACACTTCCAGCCTCCATCTTTGCGGTGCTCTCTCACCCTTTTCTGTTGCTTGTTTTTGTCTTCCCGCCACCCGGTGGCACACTTATCCAATGCGCTACCATGTTCTTGGCCCGCCATAATCTTCTCCTTGTTTCTTGGAGCCCCGCACCCCCACGTTGCCCCTCAACAAAATCTGCTTGGATATAGCGCCCGCCACGCTTATCTTATCTTCTTGGCTGACGTCTTTTCAAAGTCCAACACTTCACCCTTGGGCTGGCCACTTGGCTGATGTCTTAAACGTCCAGCCATCACATCCGCAGGGTAGTCACAACTCTGACAAAATTCTGACATCTTGGACGTCCCGGCCGTCATGCCCTTGGGGCTGGCCACATTGCTTGCGCTCTCCAGCGCCCATCACTTCTTCGAAGCTTGTCTTCTTGGGTTGATGAAAACCACACAATCTCGTTGTTCTCTGCAGTGATCTTCACCCCTCAACAGCTTCTTTTCCTCGTCTCTTGGCTATGGCGCCCTCTTTTGTTGCCGCTCCTCAACAAACTTTCTCCACTGTCTTGGACTAACGAAAATCACAGGGTTTCTTTATTCTCTGCGGTGACTCTCGCTCCTCAACTTCGCTGTTGGGGCAGGCCGCATAGCTCACATCCTTTGATGCCCTGCAATTCTCGCCCTCGGGGCCGGCCACACAGCTGACGCTCTCCGGCGTTCAGCAATCCTCCAACTCCACTCCTTGGAGCTCCAGATGCAGCTGACATCTTCGTGATGTCTTGCTGACCCACCCACGGGTCGCACTCCTCCGTCCCGTTCCTTGGGGAGCTGCTGCCTCCCGGTCGTGGGTCAGGTCTCCTCGAAGTGCCGCTTCATTGCCGGTAACTTCGTTGGCTCGGAAACTAGTTGTAAGGTGCATCACCCTTTACAGTCCTTACTCGCCAGCCAGGGCATAGCCCGTTTCGTTCCGTTTGACTCGAGAGCTGGTGGTATCATGCGAGAAGCGGAAATGGACAAGGTTTTGATTACAGTTTGGCCTCATATTTATAGTTGCCCAAGGGCGGTAACCAAGCAGCCAAACGGCCACTGCCAGAATGTCCTGGTTTTATTCGAATTCGTACCACTATTTGTATCCCCGTGCGTTCTTTGCCTCAGAGCTGAGTCATCCAGCCTATTATTCCCAGGACAATTTACCAGCTCGATATTCTATCCCGTCCAGCTTCAGAGGTCCCGTGGGCCTGTCCCTAACATGGACTACCGTGTTGACTAACACCACCAACCCATCCAGGACTCCCCAAGCTGCTTTCCCCAACCCAGGGCCTATGATATTGTATATTGTCCCTGCTCAGTTCATAAGGTACAACGTCTTTCCCTGTTCGGTTCATAATATACAATGCTTTCCCTCGTTCGGTTCATAATATACAACGTCTCCCCTTACAACGAAGATGTGCAAAAAATCGCCCTTCTGACGGTGAGCACATTGGGGGAGGCTACGCACTGGGTGAGAGCCCATTCACGATGGCTCACAGGGAACGGCCGCACATGGGTGGAGGTGAAGAATCGTTTTCGAGTATGGTTCAAGGATTAGAGTATCGAAGATCGTGTGAATGCCACACTACGGACCCTCAAGCAATGGCCTGAGGAGAGTGTTAGGAGTACCAGAGACGGTTCAGAAAATTCCTAGCACGATCAGAAGAAACTACAGAGGAGGAATGGTTTCGCTCCTGGGTGGACGGCCTTCACACGGAGTTGCGAGAGGCCATGAGGTTCATGGGATATGAAGATTTGAACACCGCGGCGGACACCGCAATCTGAAAGAAAGGCGCCGGGGATCGACCCAACATGTATGGGTTGGGAGGACCAGCTGTCACGAGGGCTGAACTGGGTAATGAACTGGTGGAAGTGTTGGGGGATTGGGCCATGCAAGCAAGAGCGGTGCAACCTTGGGGCCCGGGGCTGCAGTGATCGGTGGGGCGAGACCGAGGGAGTGACCCGGATCCACAATCGGCTAAGGCAAGAGTCACTCAGCCAGGCAGGGACAATCGGAGCGGCGGTTGTGAGGGCCAACCTATGGGCCGAGGGCGACCTCCGAGGGAGCCCCCTAAATGCTGGAAATGCGAAGCGGTCATCCATTTCCAATAGCATTGCGATCGAGGCGAAATGGGCATGGGACTTGGAAGGATGGGGCCTCTGGAGAGAAGAGGGGGCCGTCGTGTAGAGGTGGCCACCCGGATCCGTTAATAGCGGACAGAGGTTAATTTCCGTTAATTTTCCGTTAATTAACGGAAAATAACGAAAAAAGACAAAAATTAACCAAAAATTAACGGATTTTTGGACTTTTGGGGGATTTTTGGGTTTTAGTCATACTTATAGTTTATGGAATTCGCTATTAGATAGTATGTTTGTATTTTATTTCAACCTATGCATACTAGATTTTCAACTAGCCGCAGTTGTTGTGATTTTTTGGGTTTTTTTCGATTTTTTTGGATTTTTTTCGTTTTTTCTGAATTTTTCTCCCTTTTTCTTTAACGAAATTTGACGGACAGCTGATAAAAATTAACGAACTGGACTTAACGGACCGGATGGCATTTTTGAGTGGCCACCTCTACCGTCGTGAGGGCCCGTCTCACCGCGATCAAGGAATGGGACCAAATGGACCACAATGGAGACCCGAAAATAGGAGAAACGGGGAGCCTCAATGTTTTGGACAGCTGGTGCAAGACATTGTGGCATATTCGTATACCCGGGATAGGGGTCAGGGTGTGGGATTCATGGAGAGGGACATCGCATGGGAGGAGGATTGGAGGGGACCACCAGTGGAGGAGGATTTTCCATGGAGCAATGAGGATGACGTCCTTGCCACGCGCATGGCGGGGGATCGGAAGCGCAAGAAGGGAGGTGGCCCCAGGAAGCCACGCACCCGGCCTATGCTTTGAGATAAATGGCGGGAACACATGGCATGCACTTGCGTCATCCTACTGGGGATAATGAAGGGAATGTCAAAGCGCGAGGTATATTCGCAACTCGTCTTGGCATTGCGCAATCTGATGGGACTACCCAGAAGAACAGTACAGAGAGGGAACCCCCACAGGGAGTCGATTGCATGGAGACGGAGGGGGTACCGGTAGTGCAAGTGGCACAGAAGAAAATAGGCATCCACGCAAAATGCTACATCAACAAGTTGCCCATCCGCAGGGTGATTCTGGATCCGAGTTCTTTTCACTCCCTATTGGACCAGGAGTGTTTGATGAAACTCCATCTGAAGTTGGTGGGATGGTTGCCAAGAATTGAGTTAGCCAACAGACAAACCGCTTCTATCTACAAAGTCTCCAAGCCTATCACCACGGAGATCGAGGGGGTGATGGCAATGATCGTTGTGAGGTGCGTGGATGCTCGGGGAGCTTACGATATCCTTCTCGGTCAAGATTGGCTGGCTGATACGGCCACAAGCGTGGAATTCAGTTCCCAAGAATACTCGCTGAGAGGTGACAAGATCTAGGTACAACAATATGGACGTCAGCTGGAAGTGGTGCCTCGAAGAGCAGAGGTGGAAAGCAAGGATGAAAACAACTCGGAATTGTCAAAATCACGCCCGGACGATGCAAAGGACTTGCTGCAGGGGCTGCTTACTCAATGGGAAGAGGAGGAGGATGATAACGACTGGGAAGAGGATGCGCCAGGAAGGCCAGGCTTGTAGGATTGCCGTGAATCTCAGAAGACACTCAAAACGAGTGGGTGGAGTTGGTGCACTTTAGAGACATCAGCAGAGAGACTATGGCTGAGGTGAAGCAATTATTGGTGGAGTTCAAGGACTGCTTCGCTTTATCATTCACGGACATGGAGCGCACGCCCTTCACTAAATTTTATATAGTGATTTGCCTTGGAAGCAAACTGAGTCATTGCGGGAGGCTCCATCGGTTTGCACCTAAAGAACTTCAGTTCCTAAGGGAGCAATTGTACACACTGTTAAGCACTGGATTGGTGGTGGAATGGCCTCACAATGCAAAGTGGCTCGTGGGGGTCACCCTTCCCCCTAAAAAGGGGGGTGAATTGCAGATTTGTTGTACATACATGGGATTGAACCGTGCGACTATCCCGGACAAGTACCCACTTCCACAAGTGGACGATATCTTGAAGGACCTTGCGGAAGCATCCCTCTACTCTTCTATGGATGGGTTCAGTGGGTACTACTCACTGGAGTTGGATGAGGAGTCTATCCCGCTGACCACTTTCTTGACCCCATTTGGCATCTTCGCATGGACTGTTCTTCCCTTCAGTGTATGCAATAGATTGCCGCATTACTCACAAGTGGTGGAAGCTGCTTATGGAGGATTGGAGAGAGTCAGGACTTTTGTCGACGATAGGGGCATGGCCCATTTGGGAGAGTCGGGCATCACGGTGGATCTCAGAGGTTTTTTGCTGAGGATGCGGAAATTCAAGTTGAAGTTAAAACCCAGGAAAACCTATGTCGGGTTCAAGTAGCTTGAAATGCTGGGGCATGAGTTGTCAGCTGAGGGGATCAGAACCCTTACCGAAAAGGTGTGGAGCATTTGTGCCTTCTCGCATCCGGAAAACAAGACCTAGCTGCTCTCCTTTTTGGGGATGGCCGGTTATTATCGCCGGTTCATCCGGAACTTTGGGAAGATCGCGCACCCTTTAAATGAACTCAATCGAGGGATGGGGGCTGCGAAGAAATTGATGGATAAGGATTGGGGCCCTGACTAGGAGGAGGCCTTCGAGATGTTGAAGTCCCGTTCGACTCGAGCCCCGGCCTTGGCCAAACCTAACTTTGAGCAGAATTTCATTACCGATGCGGATGCCAGTCAGTATGCTCTCGGTGCAGTCTTGTTGCAAGAACAAGCGGGGGTCGAGCATCCAATATATTATCATTCGAGGGTGCTTTCTGCCCCTGAGCAGAACTACTCCACCATCAAATGGGAGTGCCTGGCAGTAGTGTCGGCCATGGTGAAGTTCCAGCCCTATGTGCTTAGAAATCGGTGCATGATTCGCACTGAACATCGGCCCATCTTGGGATTACTAAAAAGAATACACCTGATGGGCCGAGTGGCATGGTGGCGATGTCTATTAAATGAGTATGGCTTTGTGGTAACTGCGAGGAAGGGGATAGTGCATGCGAATGCCGATGGGTTGTCCCGGATGCCGGTGAGAAGGGAGACAAGAGTGGGGGAGGTCGTAGAAATGGATGACGAATTGGGTTTCTGGGCTAATGAGGAGGGGCCACAATAGAAGCAGCACGTGGATGGCATGGGGCTGGATCGCTTCCTTGCGTCCCCATGGTATGGCCAGGTGATGGAGCTGTTGGGTGGAAGCGACGAATTTCGCATGGTGGGGCGACGACTTCTTTGGAGGGGGACGGACGGAGAGTGGAAATTCTGCATATTGGAGAACGAGGTGGGCCACATGATTGAGTAGATGCATGACTCCACAACGGGAGGGCATTACGGAATTTGCAGCATGTTGCGCCGGATGCAACGCCAATTTTGGTGGCCTTCAATAGAGCGTAACATCTCCATTTGGGTCGCAAATTGCTTGACATGTTTGAATCATGCGGCGGCTCCCACCTGTGACGGAATTACTTGGGGAGACCGTTTACTCCCTTGACTTTTCCCCCTGTTCCCTAAGGCCTCTTATTGGGAACATTATAGTCTTAAATTATGTTAATTGGCGACCCAATTAAAGGCCCTAGTAGATGGGATGAGGGCCTTGAAGAGGCATTCTTTTATTTGGGTGATTTCTGGCCAGCTGCAGTACTTATGGCAGCTTGGAGGATCGGCTGTACTTTGTACGATTGACTTTGGGTTGTTTTTGGGCCCACGGCGGGCGACCCGGGACGCGGTACGCCCTGCCGCACAAAACGGATGTGGTTTGAGTCATCAATAATCCTTTTGCTTGCCGATTCTGGCAAACGCCACCGCAACGCGCGACTCGAAAACCAGTACCCCATCAGCTGGTTTCGGAGCGCGGAAGCTGAGGCGAACCGCGGCGGAGGGCTGCGAGCGAGCGAAAGAGCGGGGCGACCCAAGCATTGGGTCGCCATTCGGCGGGTCGGAGGAGGCGGATACGGGTACCCGGCCGGCGACCGCCGAATCGAGCCATCGATCGGCGAATCGCCACGGCAAAGCCGGCGC
The DNA here is from genome assembly GCA_905146915.1 of Ostreobium quekettii. Classification (NCBI taxonomy): domain Eukaryota; kingdom Viridiplantae; phylum Chlorophyta; class Ulvophyceae; order Bryopsidales; family Ostreobiaceae; genus Ostreobium; species Ostreobium quekettii. The sequence continues at coordinate 52,412 of CAJHUC010001501.1, forward strand.
CCGACGGCGAGAGGCCTTCCCAGGCCTTCGCGGCGGAGATTGGACGAGCGCGAAGCGAGCGCGACCCTCGCCACGCGCTGAGGCGGCGGGTCGGCGGCGGAGGAGCACCCAGGCACCTCGGAGGGGGTAGTCAGCCGCATCACGGCACCAATCCGACGTCAGAGAGGCATCGCGGCACCCCCCCGGCGGCGGTACACTGCGCAGTGACAACGGCACCGGTACAGCACGCACCCGGCACGGCACGCGCTGACGTAACGCTGCGCAAGGTGACACAGCACCCCGGAGTGGCGCGCGAGGGGCGCAGGCTGACGTAGGACTGCGCAGGGTGACACAGCACCCGGAGCGGCACACGGCAGAGCCAGACGGCCACCAGAGTGCCCGGAGGAGTTCAACTGAGCCGTTGCAAGTACTGAGGCCTTCACTACCATGCTAAAGTACTACGCCAAGGCCAGTACTGCACCCAAGTACTACACCAAGGCCAGTACTACACCAAAGTACTACATCAAGGCCAGTACTACTTGAAGTACTGCATCAGTGACCAGTACTTAAGGGCTTGGAGAGGCAGTTGGACTACCCAAGTTGTGGCCTCAAGGAAAACAAAGGAAACTCCAAGGAGTTGTGACCCCTTGAGGTGGGTTGGCTGCTCATTCCTGCATAGGTCCAAGTAGTTGGGGGAAGGAGTGTGCACAGGCGGGCCCCTACAAAGGGACTGTGTACCCCCAGCCTTGGACCCAACCCGTTTTGAGGGTTGGTAGTACTTAGGAACGTCCTAGAAGTGGGCCAGCCTTCACCAATAGGGTGTGACCCAGGGGCCGTCGCGATCCCCGGCTGGTAAGGCACTAGGCCACCCACAGTTCTTCCCTGCCCCAGGCAAGGGGCGATTGCAACAGCATTAGGATTCTCCCTAGAATCCTAGTACTGTAGCCGGTGAGGGGGGAACCGTGTCTAATAAGGACTACGTCTCAGGAATTCTGAGATTGAGGAGTTCCGATAGCTCCTAGTCAACAACTACACCAAGACCCAGCACAGACAGTATCCAGTCTACCCACTGTCAGACTGCTTGAGGCATTTCTGAGCCGAGAGCGAGAGTTTTTATCGCTGTTATAGTCAGAGGAGAGAGATGGCGGACTCTCGTGAAGTGCAGGATGGGCGGAACGACATGAACGTCGATGTGTGTTCTACAGGATCCGTCCATCCACGTGTAGCTTCATCGAGTACTATAGGACCGTCACTTTCCTTCAGTCAGCAGGGACCAGCACCGACAGTTGCTTCAGCAGTAGCAGAGCAGACTGCCATTCAGGCAGCCCAGCAGAGTGTTGTGGCCGGACAGCAGGCTCATCAGGCTACTCGAGCCAGTATAGCTGCTGTCCAACAGAGCGCTGCGGCGGGCCAACAGGCCCAACAGGCGACTTTAGTGAGCGCTACAGCACTACAGAGGACTCATGAGTTGGAAGAGGGAGCAAACAGGACGTTGACAGAGGTTCAGACAGGGATGCAGACGTTGCATCAGAATCAGGTGGAGACACGCAGTATTGCTCACAGTTCTGCGGTACGCAGTTCAGAGGCTGTTCGTATGATGGAGGAGCTTCAGCAAGCTCATTTAGAGGAGCAGAAGAACTTCCAATCTCGACTGGAGCAGTTAGAGACTGCATTGAGGCGACAGATGAGCATCTCGGATGGAGCGGTGAAGAGGCTTGATTCAGTCCAGCAGGAGCTGAGCACCGCTCAGAGCGAGTCGAGATCGCTGAGACAGCAGCTTCAGGAGTCCAATTGGAAGTTGTCCAACCTTTCCGAGCAGCAGACGCGAGCACAACAGGTGCAGGATCAGTGGTCAGCGGAGGCATCTGCTCGCGAGACGACCATCATGCAGCACGCAGAGCAGATTGCAGCGCGTTTCGATCAGTTGCAGCGTCAGGCATCTGGTGGACAAGCTAGCACTTCACAGCCTGTTTCCACACCCAGGACGACCCCGCCTGAGCCCATGCAGATAGAGCCTTCAGCCCCATCTGCACAGCCCTGGGTGTTCTCTCAGCCTTTAGAGAAGGCCCACGAGTCCTTATTCAACGTGTCTATCAAGCCACCAGAACCACCAGCATTCACGGGAGACAGAGACCAGGACATCATCTGTTGGTTGAACATGGTGAAGGATTATTTGGCTCTCGTTCAACCAAGTGAGATGCAGGCAGTGTCCTACGTCATTCTTCGGTTGCAAAAGAACGCCAGATGTTGGTGGGAGGCGGAGTTGGCTTCGCGGGGTGGTCATAGGCCCGACACGTTGGAGGAGCTGATGATGCTCTTACGGGCCCAGTTCGAGTCACCTGTATGTGAGAACAGGGCTCGAGCTGAGTTGTTGAGGTTGCAGCAGAGGTCGACAGAGACAGCGAGCACGTACATGGCTCGCATGAAGACATTGTTGACAAAGGTCCCAGGATATGATTACAAGACAGCACTAGAGCAGTGGATATTGGGGTTGAGGCAGCCTTTCAGATTGGAGGCGGCAAAGGCTTACCCCAAAACTCTTGTGGAGGCAGAGGCCCTGGTTTGCAGACTAGAGAACGCCATGGAGTTCTGCAAGGGCGGACGTGAGGATTCGTCCAAGCAGAAAGCTTCAGGATCAGGCAACTAGGACCAACAGAAGAAAAAAAGCCAGCAGTATAGGCAGACGGGTGGACCAAAGGATAGTGGGAAGAGTTCCCAGCAGCAGCAGCCGCCAGTGCAGAAGAAACAGTTATTTCCGCCAAGACAATTCACCAGTCAGTATCCTTCGACTAGTGGTCAGGGGCAGACTAGTCGCCAGCCCTATCCCCCACGTCCCTCAGGTGTTGTTATATTCCCTCCCAACACCAGGAGGAACGATGGGTCTGACCAGCGTGGAAAGGGCAAAAGCGGCCAGAGGAAGCCCAAGGTGGCAGCGCTAGCCACCAGTGAGGAGTTGAGAGGATTGGCCGATCAGTTAGATCGGGAGGCTGCACAGCAGGCAGCCGGGTCGGATTCCGATGTTTCCCCGCGTCCGAGGCCGGGAAACTGACTGGCTCCCGCTCTGGCCAGTCAGGACTGCATCGGGAGCTTTTGGGACAACCTGGTCAGAGGGGTTGTACCCAGTATGACACGCTCAGCTACGGACAGAGGAAGCGCCATAGGAGACGGGGGAAGTGGAGGCGCAGGAGGGAGAGACGACGGTACTGTCAGAGACGCCGAGCTGCAGTATTAGTCTCAGCACGACAAAGGGAGGTAGCACCTTCAAAGTCCATTTCATTCGTGGAGAGGACCCCTACGTCGTTGGTTCAGAGGATTGAGACGACACCGGTTTCTGTTGAGGGCACCCCAGACCCTAAACCGAGTGTACAGGACCACCTGCTTCTGGTGGTGAAGGCGGTGGTGAATGGCACGCGTGTGTCAGCACTAGTGGACAGTGGCGCTAGTTGCTCCTTCGTCAGCGACCAGTTGAGGACCCGTCCACCATTGCATTTCGTTGGGGCTTATTCTTCGTTGGAACTTGCCAATGGAGAGACAGTAGTCTCCACCGGGATAGCCCCAGATGTGCTGTTATGTATCGGGTCGGCACAGAGTCGTATTTCACTTACAGCTGTGCCCATGATGGAGGGGATCCAGGTCATCCTTGGACGAGATTGGCTTGACATCGTGAATCCCATGGTGGATTGGAAGGCAAACTCCTTGGTGATCAGAAGTGGTAATGATTTA